>VZRH01005339.1:154942-182688 GCA_013397555.1 Urocynchramus pylzowi | reverse complement strand
CGCGCTGCCGCGGAGCCCCGCGCTGGGCGCGCGTCCCGCGGGATGCGGCTCGCCCTGTGCCCCGCCGCGGGGGTGAGGTTGGTTAGCGCTGGCGTTCAGCGGTTCGTGGAGAACATTCGGAGCTCCTCGTCAGCCCCGTCTGGGAGCAGCTGTCCCCCGGCTCGGTGCGTGCCGGGAGGTGCTGGGCGCGCTCGGTCGGTGCGCTGCTCGGCGCGCCCTCCGCGCTTTTCACCTGTCGCTGCGCCTCCCGGACTGTGTTTGCCAAGCCATCGGTGCTCTCCCCTGAACTGACGCCTGAACTTTTGGACTTTTGCGGACATTTTTTGTGGTCGTGTTTTAATGATGGGTTGTAGTCTTCGCTTCCATATGGAAGGAGGGCTAGGGTAGTACTATAATTTTTGGCACTACTGTAGCAAATGGAAACTTGGAATACCAGTCATGCAAGTATGAAATAATGGTATGGTATGCGAAGGGTTGGAAATTTCTGTCATTCCAGTTAAGGAGCTGTAAATACAAATATTTTTTCCCCTTTTTTCTTTAACAAAGTAACAAAGTAACCAGAAGTTACTTTGATCTTTATTCATCGCATGTAATATTCCCACTAAAGTGAAACATTTCTTGTCGTCAAGGGATTGGGTTTTTCAGAAGTCTTTTTCAATATCTTGGGGGAAAAACCTAAGAAAGGCTCAGTTCAGGTGCACTTTGAGAAACACTTTAGTTACTATTTGTTAGGGTGGGTTTTTTTAAAAATCTGCAATTGGTATATTTAGTTTTAGTTCAGGAAAAGTGGAAGTGAAACTTTCAGGGCTCAAAAGACTAGGATTGACAAGCTCTTCCTTGGTGTGGGATACTCCAGTCTTAAAAATCCCTGCTTATCTAAAAGCCTCCTGCTCCTTATGTGTGAATCTTGATAAGTCCTTTGTTTTTCTGTGTCTGTGCATGCTGTGTCTGGCATTAGCTGGAATCACTGCATTGGTTTGGTTCTTGTGAAATGTTAAAGGAGAATTCATCTTGTCTGAGCAGATGGTTGGAATTCTTTTCAAATGTGCCAGAGTGGTCAGCCAGGATGATAAACGGCCAGTTTAGAGCCGTATTAATCATGTTACATTTGTCTTTTGTGGGTTGTCTTAAATTTGTGAAAGTCTAGTTGGATGAGAAATTACATTTTAAAATGTTCAAAAATGGGTAAGATTTCTGAGCAAAAATGGGTAAGATTTTTGGAGAATGCCTCTGCAGAATTCCCAGAACATTTACATTGTCATCTAATTATGACTGACAAGGTTAGCAGGTTCAGGGAAGCCCAGGAAACATTATTTTTCCCTGAAGCAAAGTAACTCCCTGGTTTTGTGTCAGCTAGCTTACTGCCTTCTTTATGGCTTTCCTGCATTTACTTTGCCATCCACACCTTCAAGGAGCAGAGGTTTTCATTTCCAAGTTAATAAAAGTGAAAATTTTCAATGAAATTTGATATTGTGGGGATTGTGTATCTTGATTAAACCTCAAAAGTTATTTTATGTGCAGATAAAATGTAGAAGCTGTCATGTGCCTTTGAGTCTGTGTGTTGCTGCAGTCTCTCAGACAAATTCCCAGTATCCTTTAATAGTCTCTGAAGCTCTCTGTGTGTGGAAAGAAGAATGTGTGACAATTATATCACCCAAAGAGATTGTACACCAGTGGTTATTGTGTGACAAGTGTATTAATTGATGTTTGCAGTGGAATTTTTTTGAAACAACTTTTTACTGTTACGTTGTTACCATTAATTCTTCTGATTTTTCAAGGTTATTTTGCTGCCTCTCCAACACTCGTGCTCAGTGCTTGTTTTCTCTTGTGTGATATGATATCTATGGATCATTCTGTTCACATGAGTTAAAATTCAGTGTTATGCAACAGCTCTGTAGTACTCTCGTGTTTCTGCTGTCAAGGAGACACTTCCTGATGCAATTGAGTAGTAACAACTGCATCTGTTCTGTTTTGGGGATGGGAAGAAATTACACTTAGAGAGAAGGGCAATTCCTTAGCCTGTTTTCCTAAAGCATCAAGGAAAACAGGTCAGATATACATCTATCCATTGGGCCTCCTCCCTCAATAAGTTTTGAATTCATTGATTGGTATTAATTAATCAGTCAATTTGACAGTGGGCAGCTGCCTCTTGCACACTATCAGCAGACTTAGCAATGATGGGCTGGAGCTGTGCAGGAGGATGGGGATACTGAAGTGTATGGGAAAATAGGATGCAGCACTTAGGAGGTACCAGGAGGTATTTCAGTGGGAGTGTTTATTGAATTGAAGGAATTGCAAGATGAGGGGAACTGAGGATGCAGAATGGAAATCACAGAAAACCAGGTTCTGTAGATTTACTATTCTTCTTTTAGCCGTGGTGTCAATTAAACCAGAACAGACTTTTATGTAGACAGCTGTCACTGATTCCTTTTGCTTGAAAAGAGTGATCCACTGCTACACTGCCTTCCAAGGCTGTGTTACCATAGTCATCTGCTCAGCACAGCCTGTGAAACTGATGTGGGACACTGGCAATGGGACAGTGAGCCTGCCAAACATTTTCATTTGAAGTATTAATGTCTGTGCCAAGGTTGATTAAAAAAATTTCGGTTGTTAAGCTTATCAGTGCTGAGCTGGTCCCGACATTCACAGGCAGTGTTTGCCACCTCTCCTTGCCAAAATATGCTTGTATGAGTGCTGTCATATTTGTTGTAATTGTGTGTAAGTTTGGGCAAGTTCCCTTTTAGATTGGTTTACAGATGTGGTTGGAAAGCACTTACATTGTTTCAGATACACTGACTTGCTTCCCATTAGCAGCCTGATGTGTGAATAATGGTCATAATAACCATAATAATACTTTGCAAATTGAGTGTTGCTTTTCCTTGCAAAAGATCTTTTCTTTGAGATATAGTTTCATTTCTACCTAGATCATTCTTGTAATACCTTTTTCTTTGCCTTCTCCCTCACATCTTTCATGTATACAAAATTCACGTTCAAGGAAGACTTATGTCTTAGGTTTCCACTGTTAATGAACATAACTGTTTCAAACTATTTCATGTGTATAAACATGTGAATGATAAACATCAGTAAATATTTAGGAGCATGAAAAGATTATAGTACAATGAACTGTGTGAGCCAAAGCTGAATCCCATTCAGCTGGGTAAGGCAAGCCTATAAGGTAGAGTTTTTAACCATTATTTCTTTGGTATTTCTTATTATGAGCAATTATATGGATAGGCCTTGAGAAGGATTTATACTTTACATGGCTCTGTCTTCTTTTGTTCATAGATATTAAATATCTTCTGTGAATTTTGATTTTTTACTTTTTTTTAAGTCACTGACCTTTTTTATTCGTTCTCCCAATGTGTCACTATATCTCATTTATACCCCAAAGAGTCGAATACAGACATGCTTGATATCTAGCTGCCACTTCCCAATCATCCTGAGTTGCTGTTGGATATTTTAATAATTGATTTCCATATAGAAAATGGTTCATAAAGTTTTAACTGATGATATTTGGAAAAACTTTGTGCCATCCCTCCCATCCTCTCCTAGCCATCACTTTCCCATCTCCTTTCATTCCTGCCTTTGCAAGAGTTGTGTTCTGTGAGCACCTGCATGCTTTGGGAACTCCTCGTGCAGGAGATATTCCTGCCAGTGTGAGAAGTGACACTTCTGGCTGTGGTCTCTGTTGGGGTTTGGGAGCAGGGACAGGTGCTCTCCTGCTGCCTCTCTCACTTTACTGCACGTGACCTTGGCTTAAATTACCTTGCTGGCTGACTACCTGGACAGGATATTGCCTTTGTGCTTGTACAGTGCTTTGAACACGAACAGAGCTACAAACATTGAATCATTGTTGGAAAATGTGAATGCTGGGTTTGCCTAATGGCAGTGCTAGCATAATCTCAGAGTTATGCTTTGTACCCCCTGACTTGCACAGGGCTTGCTCTTCCACTGAGCATCCCCACCAACGCACAGAGCTTTCCTCTGTGTCCCTGTGTTTGTCCAGATGAGACATAACTGAACCTGCTTTGTCCATATACCAAAGAAATCATGGAATTAAAAAATTGCGAGAGAGAGCCACAATCCGATATCCTTTCTGTTCGTTTGTGTAGGTTTTACTATTTTAAATATTATTCATGTACTTGAGGAGAGAAGGGGGCATGGGAGAAGTATGGGAATATGCAGCAGCAGCTGAAGTTTTGAGTTTCTAGAGCAAGTAGGAAGAACTGAGCATCACGCTGGGAGCCTGTGTGCAGGCAACACCCCTGCAAAGATGTGACTACATGCTCGAGTTCACTAGACATATTCACAGCCTTTCCACAGTACATAAAATGAATCATATTTAAATATTGGCAGGAAGAGTGTTTTAGCAGCATGGAAAGAAGTGACTGATTAGGTTTGCTCTGTGTGAAGGATTATCTCCAATTTTGGTAGCTTACATTCTTCACAAAAAAGACCTGTGTTCTTGTCCTTATTACTCTTTCAAAGATGTCTTTAAACACTTATGGCAGCATGAACATAATCCTGTTAACAGGAAACACATAGTTATTTGGTAGCTTGTATTAAATCTAATTTTCTCAAATTTCTTACCAGTTGCCAGAGCTAATTTACAGGGGGAGATGTATATTATAAGGTTATATTTTGGTCATGGGATCTCCTTCTTTTAATGCTGACCAAATGTCCTATGCCTCTCTTTACAGCTTCCAGCTACAGTTTTATTCTGAGCATTAGTGAAGAGGAAGCCAGGGTGAAGGCTCTGAACGAGTACCTGAGCACTCGTAGTTATATCCAGGGGTTCACATTTTCACATGCAGATGTGGAGGTGTTCAGAAAGTTTTCGGGGCCACCTGTGGACCAGTATATCCATGTTGTCCGGTGGTACAGACACATAGAAGCAATCTATGATGGCAGCAGTGAAAAAAATGAGCCTTGTAAACTTCAAACAAGTGAGTAAATGAAACTGGTGGGCAGGTTGTAGACTAGCTGACATTGTATTGGTTGTTATTGCTGAGCATTCTGAGAAATTCCCTTTCATACTCTCTTGCACGCCTTAAGATTTACAGTTTCGATTTGTATTCAAAGTCATAACATTACTCTTGCATACAGTTTCTATGTAATTGATAGATCCTGATCTATTTGGATGTAAAAGCTGTTACCATTTTTTTTAATGTTAAAATTCCTCAGTGTACAGAATTGGATTATGTGTATTTTCTTTGAAAAGCTGGCTATCTTCTGATTTGTAAAAGAATGTGTGGGTTTGGGCTTTTTCCTGGAAATACCAAGATTTACCCAGTATACTTTTTTCCTTGCAAGGTTAACCAAATAGTTGTATATATACAAATCCACAATAAAATAAACTGAATACTTCCTCTTCTGATTGTTATTAACACTGAGCTTCACAAAGAATGTCTGGGGTTCTTTTTTAACCCTGGTAATTTAGCATACTGATGATTTGAGGAAGTATTAACTGGTTAATCTAGGTCATTGTGTAAGCATGGGCAGGCATTTTTGGGAGCTGCATCACCCTCCTGAGTTGTTTCCCAATGAGCTAGTCTAATTTAATTGCTTTATAGTGAGATCCTTGCTCAGGGAGTCGTGAAATAATGAAAAATAACAACGCAGAGCTGTCGTATAGTGCTTGCAGTACCTACAAATGAATGCATGTCTGTCTTTCTTGCTGATGGTTGTTAACTGGTATTACTCCAATGCCATCTTCTCACAACCCCTCACCATTTGTGTTCTCAGTTCCTAACAGGCCAGCAGTTAAAATCAGGCTGCTCTGAGTAAATTCTCTGTGTGTTGTGTGTGCCTGCAAGTGTTTGTGCTGGTTACTATTTCCGTCCAGCAGAGAAGGGATCTCCGCTGCACCCCTGGCTCTGATAGCAGATCTATCCACTAACTGCAGTTTGTCTGTAGACTTCCATGGCTCAGGGTGGAGTAGTAACAGAAAAGGTTTCCCTTTTCCTGACCATGAAATCTTTACTGTTAAATCTCTCTTTCTGAGGGGTCAAATCTTCATGATGTGTTTCAGGAATCCTAGAATGGTGTTCTGCAGTGTTCACCATGAATATTGCACACAAATCTGCCATACTTCTTAGACCTTGAATACTTCCTTGTTGACTTTTTTTTGGTGTAGCAGAAAACTCTGTGGTGGATTATAGCAAATGAACTTCAGTTCCACCAGGGGAAAGGCTGTAGGCTGGCAGAGGTGTATTTGACCAGGCTAACCAATATTTTACCTGCCTTTTACTTTGCCCTTGGCATTTCTGTAGTAGATAAAATGTGACACCTAACTCACAAGCTGAGAAATACGGGGTGCAGTATCTGGGTTTTTCCTTATGTTCATGTGGTTGTAACTGAAGAAAGCTTTACAGATTTATCTTTTATTAGGCTAACCCACACAGGCTTCTTTCCCCGAGGGAAGCGTTGGCCACAATTAAGCATGCCAGAGTAATCTTTGTAAATCAAAGAGTAAACAAATCCATACCTCGGTGTATGACCTGTGTTATGGAGAGACTGCTCTTGAACTTGAGGTGTTCTGTTCAGGAGTGCTTCATGCAATGAAATCTTTACTATGGATACATATTTCCATGGATTCATAGAAGTTAAATGAAGTCCCGTGAAGTGAGGCACAATACTACACTTAACATATTTTTTTCTTATTTGGGCAGTTAGTCAAAAAAGCAAGATGAAGAGATTACATTTTTTATACCGTGAATGTTTACATTACTTGAAGATTTTCAGCCAAAATATGCATATGAAGCTGTTGAAAGAAACAGAGTTGATGAAGAGCACCCCAAGACACAGGATAAGAAAGGCAATTTTGTTGTCAAAACAAATAGTTTGTATAATATTTTACTTGCAGTTAAAATGCATACCATGAGAATTCCTAAACATGGTGCTGTGTGTATTAAGCTGGCAAACTTGCTGTATTTTTGAATTTCTTGGTTTGCTTTCATTCCTAGTTAATGCAATAATTGGTTTAACATCATTACAGCTGTTAGCAGCCCAGTACACAGCAAACTGCAACTCTTTGACAAATCACATGCCCATACTTCTCTTTGAAAACATCCCATGAGCTTAACAGCTATTTTGCTTCTTACAAATGTAGGAGAAAACAGATGCAAGAATATTGTCACTAATATTACCCTGGGTTTCATCTACTCTCTTTAATGGCAAAATGTAGCTTCTTGCTGAACTGGAGCATATTTGTGGTAAATGAGTGTGTTCAGAAATGCCTTGTGTACTTAGCAACAACAGTACACAGCAAACTGCAACTCTTTGACAAATCACATGCCCATACTTCTCTTTGAAAACATCCCATGAGCTTAACAGCTATTTTGCTTCTTACAAATGTAGGAGAAAACAGATGCAAGAATATTGTCACTAATATTACCCTGGGTTTCATCTACTCTCTTTAATGGCAAAATGTAGCTTCTTGCTGAACTGGAGCATATTTGTGGTAAATGAGTGTGTTCAGAAATGCCTTGTGTACTTAGCAACAATGCATGATAAAAAGCTGGGGTTCTTTCTAAGCCTTTCTGTCAGCTCTCCCTCTCACCCTGAGTGCACATACTCTGTCAATATTGGCTCTAGAGACCACCTCTGGACTCTGGAGATATTTTGCAAATTCTGTGTGAGATCTGTGATGTGACATCACAGTAAAATCACTGGTGTTGCAAATAGCCCAGGACTGCCATAACACTTCATTAATGATTCATTGAATTTCAAAACTCATGGTAATACTTTACCTGAATTGCATGCTCTTGCTTTTGTACCCTCTTCCTCACTGCTACTTGGATCAAAAACTAATAGGAATGGCAGTTTAGAGAGTAGAAAATAAACAAGATTGCAATAATTTACTTTGGTTTTGGTGGCTTTGTAGGAGGCTCTAACAGAAGTAGCTGCATTACTAGGATTGAAGCTCTTTTCTCCATTTAGATGTGGGGTTTTTTTCCTTCTGAAATAATGTTGTGATAAGGAGAAAATGTTACATTGCAAACCTGTTTGTGGAAAGTGTCTTTTAAACTTTCTTTAAACTACCTTTTCTCCTAGGTAAAGGCAAACGTGTGCAGCCCCCCTGGTCTCCCCCTGAAGGGACAAAACATTCCAGGCTCTGCCTCTACAACAGCCTGACTCGCAGTAAGGTGAGTAAATGAAAGGAAGGTGGGGATTTCCCTAGAAACACAAAACAGAGCAGTCATCAAATCCTTGTTTATGAAGTGTTTGCCCTGTCAATAGTCAAGTCTCTGGGCTGTATTTTGTGGAATGGTAACAAGCATGGGCCAGGACCTCTGTGCCAATCAAGTGCATTTGCTGGGCAAGTGTAATGCTATATACATTAATATATATACAGTACAAGTGTGTGTCTCTTTGTGCATATTGCATAATATTCAGTTCCCAGTTTCAAATTGTCATGCAAAGTAGCCAGGCATTCAACTGTAATACACATAAGTGTAGGCAGTGTGAGCAGAATAAAATCACAGTTTCTTTGTTCAGATGTTGTCTGTGTAAAAAAAGTCTCGCCAATTATATAGCTACAATCTGAAAAGTGTAAAACTTCTTGTGGTCTTGTTTGAAAGTCCTTTGGGAAAAAGGAAATATTAAGAATATTAGTTTTATGTGGGATGTAGTATTTGAGTATCTGTGAACTGATTATAGGGTGTAACCTTTTTCAATGCAAAAGAAAACTTTTACTGACAGTTTGAATAGTGCCCTGCTTAGTCCAAATCGTTGTAACCTGATAACTTAATTGATTAGAATGCCTAGAGCATAAGCAGTCACACCCCATTATCTCTCTCACATGATAAAGCTTGTGGTGATCTTTAGTTATGGTAAAGTTGGGAATGGAATAACTTTTTTTTTTTTTTTTGTAATTATAATCCACATTTTCATGTTCTAATCTCCAAATGGAGTGTTACTGGCCTGAGATCATGTCTTCAATTTCTTCTGACCATTGTACCTTTTCTTTCAATTAAGGAAGTATTTCAGCCTCAGAATGGAAAAAAGGTCTTGTGGTATTGCTGTGGTCCAACAGTTTATGATGCTTCTCACATGGGACATGCCAGGTACTGCATTCCTTACTTTGACATAGGTGATAACAGTGCCTAGGGAAAGCAAAAGATTATTAGAAGAAGGTATTATTCAGATGAGTATATTACTAGAAAATGCTCTTTCCATTCAATGCTTGCAATTTAAGATTAAAAGCACGTTATAATATTTTATCTTTGTGGGATTAAAAACTTTCTCATAGATGGGGGCAAAGTAAAACTGCTACATAGTTATTGATTGAGGTTAAAATGGTTTATGCACGGAATAGATACAGGTGTTTGCTAAAAACACCCCTTTATCTTTTTGGTTTTAGGTCCTACATCTCATTTGATATCCTGAGAAGAATCTTGAGGGATTATTTTAAATATGACGTTTTCTATTGTATGAATATTACAGATATTGATGACAAGGTAAGGGGTTTTTTTTACATTGCAATCTAAAATGCTCAACTTTTAGAATGGAAGTCAGAGTCAAATGTAATTGCCACTTGATATGCCAAGATAAATGTTACACTTATTAACTGAGACATACATTTTGTGCACAAAGACATTGATTTTCTCAGTTTTGTAGAACTCCTATGGTAGCAAACCCTTTAGTGTTCTATAATAATGAATGCTGTCACAAATAATGAAGACTATTTATTTTAAAGAGATAATTTATTTTATTTGCCTGATGGGGTAATTAATTGACTCTGAGGTAGTCCATTAACTGTGTATGGTGTGTTAGATTTGTATTATTGCACATTATTCTTGTAGCTTGTTAGATTTATAGGGAAATGCCTTTTGTACATAATAGGTTTTATGTGCACTTTGTATAACTATGTGTCACTTCACAGAAATATTTTCATGTTTCTGATTTGTAGATCATCAAGAGAGCAAGACAAAATCACCTTTTTGAACGATATAGAGAGAGCAAATCAACACCAGATCAACTACTTGAAGATGTTAGAACTGCCTCAGAGGTGGGTGTGGTAATCTCTGCTTGTGTTTTAGGTTCTCACTCAATAATGTTGGAAAGCATCTAAAGAATGCTTCAGACTTTGCTGCCTCCTTAAACTTTCTGCTTCTTTCAGTTCTGGTGCTGCACACGTTAGAAATGTTACTTGAACTGCACATCACTTTGATTTTTACACTGTTTTAGAATTTACTAATTCTTTAAAAGGCATTCTTGACTTCCGTGATTTTAGCACTTATTTGTGAGTGCGTGTATAGCTCAAACAGCATTTGGATTTTTGTGTGTTAGAATTCAAACTGTTAAAATAATCCTTTAAAAGAGTTTTTGAGCAGTGGTCTGTCCATAATGTTTTAAAGCTTGGGAGGTTTCTCCTTTGTACCATTGATGACCTTGGAAGGAAAAGGCTGGAAAGCTTTAAGGATTTAATAAATTGTGTATTCAGGACTGAAGGTGAGGGAATGTGATTCTCTGGTAATTTTTAGAACTACAGATCACAAAGAGATTATCATTTTAATGAATTGAATACAGGCCTGGAAATAGGAGGCTTGGAAATTTTGCCCAACTCTCTTTGCCTGACATACTTCCTAAACATGGCATTTAATCTCTCCCTGTTTCACATTAAAGCTTGTCCTTTTCAAATTCGTGGTAATCAACTGCGCAATTAAGGTGATCAGCTGCACAGAAAATGAAAACAGCAGCAATTATGATGATGATACAGTGATTTGTAAGCCTTTCTGAAAAAATGAATTTGGATGCAAACTAAAGTCTTGTGATTGCAGCAGTATTTCTGATGAGGAGCATATTTCATGTTTCAGTAGTTGATGTCAAAGCTTTTTCTGTGGCATAATGTCTTATTCATCACTAGCAAGGTACTGTGTGGCTAAGATAATATTCTGTGTATGGAGCATGGTGCTACTGTACTGCAGCTGGCTTTCTAATTATTTTTTAATTGTAGCTCTTTTCAGTTAAACTAAATGAAACAACAGACCCAGATAAGAAGCAAATGTTGGAAAGAATTCAAAATGCAGTGAAGTCTGCTTTTGACCCTCTACAAGAAGCTCTCCAAGCAAAGCTCCCTGCTGAAGAGATCAACAGATGTCATGAGGTAAGTTTGAGCTCCTTTTGTATTTTATATTTGGCTTATAATTGTTAGGAGGTTTTAAATAATGTGTAGCTGTAGTAATTCCCTGAGACAGTATGGAACCTTTAATTCATAAAAAGAGAAATTGTGGGACTGCGAACTTTTTAGTACTTTGCATTCAGTACAGGAAATTTGATTCTTCACTTCAACTACAGTTTTTGGATGCTGTTTTTATCAATAACTTTCTTTTTTAACCTTTCCAATGAGGATTTTGCTCTTGTATGTACTTTTTCTTTGTCTTGATGAATTTGTTTCATTATAGGTTACTGAACACGCATTTCACTGGTGGCAGTTTTCCGCACAAGCGTTTCTGTCTCTGATCAGTGGGGAAAATACCTCCCACGAAGTTGTACTCAGGATTATTTTTATTAAAAATAACTAAATTTAGTGACAAATATTCATGTTGACTTTATTGGTTCTGTCCAGTAACCAAGTCAGTCAATATAATTATTTTTAGTAGTTACTGGTTTTTTTGTAAATTATTTCAATTTTCATCTTCTTTTGCTTTCAAATTATTTGTGGTAAGTACTGTGGGGTACACATGGCTATGTGCTCCATTCTTGAGAAGACCCTGTCTCTAAATTATGGGGTTTTTTTAAAAGCCCAGCTATTCTTATATCAAGTGCTTTTATAAAAGTGTATACTGACCTAATGGAATTTTAAAAAACCCTAAAATCTAAGCAATCATACCTTCTGCATTATATCCTAGTGTCAGAAATAGAAATCCTTTAATAAAAGACAAAAAAGTATCCTTGCTGATGTCCAAATTAGTCTTTCAGACATGTTTTAGCAATGTGCACAGTAAGGCTTCTGCTAGATTATCCAGTAGCAGTGGGGAAACGGAAAATGTAATACAACTGCAGGTCCCATCTGGTGTTTACAGTATAAGCTCCAGATGCCTATTGAAGTGATCAGTATCAAAACAGATACCACTTAACAGTTTATCTTCCTTGCTCTGGTTGTTTCATCTATATCTATGAAGAGCAATGTGATAAAAATATGGCAGAAACTCTGTATTCACAATTAAGTGTCTCACTGCAAATGTCTTATTCCTTATTTCTCTGTCTCTGTTCAGAATAAGATCTTTCTGCACAATTTAAACAGGGCAAGTCTTAGATCAGTTGCTCTTTTGATTATTGTTTTCTAGACACTGTTGGAAGAAGCCAAAGATTTGCTGTCTGACTGGTTGGACACAAAATTTGGCAGTCAGGTGACTGACAATTCTATATTCTCAAAGCTCCCCAAATTCTGGGAAGGGGAATTTCACAAAGATATGGAAGCACTCAACGTAAGTAAACGAACTGTTTTCTCTTCTAAAAATGTATGTGCCATGCCTTATAGTACCCAGAAGACAATTTAGCTCCTTATTAGCTTTCAAGAATCTCATATTTCAACCTTATTGATAAAGTAATTCCTTTAATATTAATAGATAGGTGTTAAATTAGCACTTGCTCTGTTTCCATCCCAACAATCTTAAATCTGTTGTGGTTGCTGCACATCATTTTATTGGTGATCAGGTTTGATGTGTGCTCTCCTTGCCATCCCTCTGCTGTAACATGGGCAAATAATCATAAACTGGTCCAAGAGAGTTTGAGCTGGAATCTGTTGGCTGCACTAGAGATCCCTGCCAACCTCAGCATTTAGACTGCCTACTTAAGAGTGTTCAGCCATTAAGAAATTATGTGATGGTGACCATCAAGGAGAGATTTGTCTGTTACAGAGGAAATGCTGTGTCACAGACAGTGGATCAGGTCAGTTGAAGGTTGATTTATTTACCTGGAAATCAGAGGGACTTGCTGCCTCTTCTGTCAAAAGAGCTGAAATCCCTTAAAGGATGAGGAAAAAGTGGCCACAACACATTGGTTCAGAGCAGAAAGCTTGAAATAGGAGTGCTAGATTTTATTATCACTTGCTTTTGAGCAAAATTGTAACCAATACATAAGATATATGTTTAGTTCATATTTCCATGTGTATATAATTCTAGTTTTTATCTTTAGGTTTTACCTCCAGATGTTTTGACACGGGTTAGTGAATATGTGCCAGAAATTGTGGATTTTGTGAAGAAGATTGTGGATAATGGTTATGGGTAAGTTTGCTACTGGATGCCAGAATGATTGCTTTCAGCATTTATCTGTGAGCTGTTTTAGTCTGCAACAGTAGTCTTTGCCAGAAGCAGATTTTCATCAAATAAAGAAATTTTAGGTTTCTTTGCAAAGAGCTGTTGTTTTTACCTGATATGCTTCTTATGATGTACTATAGGGTGAAATCCTTGTTAATTAAAATAAAGTCAAAGTCCCATTCATTTGAACTGTGTTTGATTCCTGGTCTTCCTCAAAAATCATCAAAAATTGACATGTGACAGTTAGAAATCAGTTGCAAATAACATAAATTTTTAATAATCGTAGTTCTTGTGACTGTTTCCTGATACCTCTCGAAAGTATAACAATAGCTAATATTTTCTCTTCAATTAATTTTATTATAACTTCAATTAATTTTATCATAATTTGTTCAAAATCTTCATATGGTAAGGCCTTAAAACTTAGACTCACCTAAGTCATATTTACAATACTGAGCAGTACCATAAAGTGAGTGGAGTTACTAGAAAACTTATGACAGTGATTTTGGGGATAAAATTCCGTTAAGTTGTGGTAGAAAGTTAGCTAAATAATGATCTTTAACTTTTCAGGTATGTCTCCAATGGATCTGTGTACTTTGATACTATGAAGTTTGATGCCAGTGAAAAACACTCCTATGCTAAGTTGGTGCCTGAAGCTGTAGGTGATCAGAAAGCTCTTCAAGAGGGTGAAGGTAAAGATTTGTTCAGTTGCTGAAGAAACTGATGATGTGTTGGTCTCTTCAACTGGTTTTACTGACATTTGGATCAGTCACAGTCAGAGCTTAATGATTCACCTGCTGCACTCCCTTTACCAATTTCTTTACCAAAGTTTTGTAGCTTGAGACAGTACTTTCCTGAAAGTTTTGAATTGGAAAATACCAAGAAATGTTATTAATCCTAGGATGATTTGGGGTTGCTTTTTGTTTGATTGTGAGGCTTTTTTTGGTCAGAATTGTGAATAACTCAGTCATTTGGCCATAGCCTAGTTATTTGCCCGTTCATCTGGCTCAGCATAGGAGCAAAGACTTGAATGTGGCTCTTCCACATGCCAGGCACAAGTTTTCCATATCAGGCTGGGGTTATTTCATGACAAATATTTGGGTTCCTCTTTCCTACTGAGAGCTCTTTATTGTGTTGGACCAAATCCAAATATAGATTTTTTTTTTTTTTTAGAATACAATAGAGCTATAGCAGAGGATTAACTTAAAATTCTCAGTAAATGGGACTCATTAGTTATCTGCTCCTAAAGTTGTACAGTTTTAGCAAATCATGCAGAACGTCTATAAAAAGAATATTAAAAGGTTTTAATATAACACTCATACCAGGTGAAATCAGGACACTCTTAGAGCAGTAGGTAACAGAGGAATAAATGTAGCTGTTGAACAAATACCAACCATTCTGTGCAGCAACTGAGATTAGGGGAAGAGATATTCTATGATCACATTGTATGTGGAGATTAAGACAATCATAGTCTCAATTTAAATCCATCTAACTTTGGAATTAATTGAATCTGCAGTCTTACTTGTCTCTCTTTCTGTATTTCTTTTTCTATAACTGCAATATTGGAGTTGTGCCTGGTAAGAGAATGTAGATGAATCTCATGTCAAAATTTAGAAACCAGTGCAGCTGATACTTGTCAGATACTTGTCAGCCAAACATTAAGCAAAACTCCAAAGGATTATCAAGGTT
Organism: Urocynchramus pylzowi; assembly: GCA_013397555.1. Classification (NCBI taxonomy): domain Eukaryota; kingdom Metazoa; phylum Chordata; class Aves; order Passeriformes; family Fringillidae; genus Urocynchramus; species Urocynchramus pylzowi. The sequence goes on along the minus strand of VZRH01005339.1, from coordinate 167,737 downwards.
AATAATGAGGATTTGTGAGGGTTCGGTGATTTGGGGGTTTGTGTTTTGGGGTTTTGTTGGTTTTTTTTTTTAAGGTTATCTTCATGTGAGATACAGCTAGGCCAGAAATCTCTCATGCTGGTGTAAAATGTACCTCTTTTGAAAGGTGACCTGAGCATCTCAGCTGATCGCTTAAGTGAGAAGCATTCTCCAAATGATTTTGCTTTATGGAAGTCCTCCAAGCCAGGAGAGCCCTCATGGGACTCTCCATGGGGAAAGGTAAGGAAGGACATTATAATCAGGATTTGGATTTTCTTCACTTATTTAAGTAGCACAGTTACACAGGTTTTTTTGCCTCACCTCATATGAATACAGTATAAATTGTGGAGATTATGTATTCAGTTCTAAGATTCTGTGGTTAATGTTCAGGTAATAATCTAGAATGTGTATCAGTCTGTTTGATACATTTTAAGCAGAAGTTTGCAAGCAGACTCAGCATGGCTGTTACTTGTCATTTGTCCTCTTAATTGACAAACTTTATCTGTAGTAAATTCTGTTTCTTTTTTTTTTCCCTTGTGATCAAAGATATTAATGTAGCTTTTAAAAGAACAGTAAGCAAGATAATCAGAACATTACAGATGTATTGCCAGATTGGATCTTTAAATCAGCATCCTTTTGTGAAGCTGAGACTGAGAATCTTTTTTACTCTTAGTAACAGCATGAGGGAATGAGAAAGGGGCAGGAGAGGGAGACAGTTACTGGTAACCAAGTAATGCCTTGTTGTTAACAGGGTCGTCCGGGTTGGCACATTGAATGTTCTGCCATGGGTGGATCTGTTCTGGGAGAGTCGATGGACATTCATGGAGGAGGCTTTGATCTCCGATTTCCGCACCATGACAATGAACTGGCCCAGTCTGAGGTGAACAAGCTGACCTTCCTGCAGTGATAAAGCAGCATGCTTTGCTTTGACTACAGCTTACACAAAGCTGTAATTCAGTTTTTTAAACTTGATGTGTGTTTTGTGTGAATGCAAGTTTTGGTTCTCAGTATTTTATTCTCTAAGTTTTCCCAATTCACATATAGGTAAACAGTGTTGGGTCTTTGGGTTTTGTTTTTTTCCTGCAGGCATATTTTGAGAATGATCACTGGGTTCGGTATTTTCTGCATACTGGTCACTTAACAATTGCTGGCTGTAAAATGTCCAAATCTTTGAAGAATTTCATTACGATAAAAGATGCACTGAAGAAACACACAGGTAAAAATATTTTGGAATGGGAATGTTTTTGATGTACTTCGAGTGGTGACTGTGATAATTTTTTTATTCAGGGTAACTTCAGGTGTCTTTTTTCTTTGCCAACTTTGAAACAGCTTCCTTGTTCTTGTGGTCCTTATTGGTATTTATCAGTATGGATGATAGTGGTTTTGATTTTTTGGTAGATGTAGTGATAGTAAGAACTTTAAAGATTGCTCTTAGCCACTCAGTATTGGAGTCCATGAAAATGTTTTAGCTTATAAAAGCTTTCTTTGTTCATTTTAAACCTCCTACTAGCACGACAATTACGGCTGGCTTTCCTCATGCACTCTTGGAAGGATACACTGGATTATTCAAATAATACCATGGAGTCAGCTATTCAATATGAGAAGTTTATGAATGTAAGTAAGTTTTCCATTGCTTCTCCAGCTCTCTAAGCTTTGTGTTGCCATGTATTTTTCAAGGAATAGAACTCCAAGGATATGTAGGCCATATGCCCAGACTGGGTTTGCTTTCTGAATTCATTAGGTGGGATGGCACAGTGCTTATTTAGATACCATCAAACTCTCAAGTCCTGTAAATCCCACAGACTGCTACATTTCTGTGCAGCTGGGTGCTCTCTCCAAGTTTTGACATCTCTGAGCAGCTTGGCACTTACACACAAGATCAATTTCTCAGTTGCTTACAGAACTCAGTTCTACAGACACTATCTAACATTTCTGCCAGGTCAGACTCTACACAAATATAACCAAAGGGGAAGAAGGAATATTGTTCCCACTTTGTCTCTTCACCATAAACATTGAGCCTTTGCCTCTATGCCTTACAGGTGTGTGAGAGGTTAGGCACAGTTCCTGTCCCTGGTTAGTTTGGAGCCATAATTTAAACTCACATTTCCTACAAGGACACTGTACAGTAGTTTGAGATTGTTGATCTTGGTGTCTCCAGCTGAAGCAGTTCTGCTTTTTATGTAAAATGTTTGGTTTGGGTCACGGATTAGGTTAAAATGACTTTTTACTGAGCAGGATGCCCATTTAAAACAGATTCTTGCTATAATGCCATTTTATTCTTTAGCTTCCATTGCTAGCAACACACTTCAAAATCTGGCACAAGAACTGTTGCCTAAACATTTTTAAAAGGTTTTTTGTGTGAGCAGCTTGGTGTTAGAATATTATAGGGTATCATGTAGTAACAGAGCAAGAGATAAAAATAAATTGCAATCCAAGTGTGATTGACAAAGTTATGCAAAATGATTTTATTGGGTTTTATTGTCTTGAGAAATATCATTAGATCCTGGCTGAAATAGTGTTGAACCCATAAATTTTAGGAGTCTCATTAAGAAATTATGACCCCTTTCATATGTATAATTGAAACCAACTTCTTGCTATATTCTTCTTTTACAGGAATTTTTTTTGAATGTGAAGGATATTCTTCGAGCTCCCACTGATGTGACAGGCCAGTTTCAGAAATGGGAAAATCAAGAAGCAGAGCTGAACAAAAAGTGAGTGGAGCATTCCTACTTCTCTCTGAATTGTGTCGCTTCATGTTTAATTATTTTTGTCTTACAATATCACTTACAATGTGTATAGTGATATTTATGTCTGTAGCATTCCCACTTAACATCCCACTTCTTCACAAGCAATTATTTTAATCTTGGGACAGCTTTATGAAGTATAGATGAAATTACTAATTTCTCTTTTGTTTGTGTTAAGTACACTGGTATGCCTCACTGCCATGTTTGTGAAGGGAAATAACTTTTTTGTTAGATAGCTGTCATTTTCTTCACTACATGAAATCTTGTCTTCTCTCTGAGAAGTGACCAATAATTCACAGTGGCTACAACTGGAAAAACAGTATTTTACATATTTCAAAGTATAGTAAGCTATCTGAGACAAACAGAAGTTAAATGACCTGACTAAAACCACAAAAGATCAGTGCCAGTGTTTGAAAGTGTTGTTGAGGCAATGATACCAATTTTGCATTCTTTTGACTTTTGTAACAAAACTACCATTGTTATTTGTAATGCAAACAGCTTCCTAAATGACTTCTGTTTTGTCTGAAATTTAGAATAGAAGCATCTTACATGGCAGTGCTAAAACTGTTTCCTAGTTGAGTTCACTGTTGTGGTCACTAATGTTACTATGGAAAGATGAAGTACAGATGTTTCTGTGAAATTGTATTCTCTGAAAATTTTATCTTCAACTTGAGGTTGGTGGAGATAACCCCTTTTTATAAAAAGGTGGGAGATAATAAGTAATAGAGAGGTCAAATGGAAGGGATAAAGAAGTGGGAGGAATAGAAGATATGCTTAGTGGATATTTGGTTTTGTCTCCTTTCTTCTACCACTTCTTTTTTCTTGGAAAAAGTACATTGTTTGAAACCATAAAACCTTTGTGTGATGAAATGGTACTTAATATATTGTATTATTTATTATACCTACTAATTTATTCCTTTTATCTACCTGTAATATCTTCATAACAATTCACTTTGTGCTAAGTTAACTTCCAAATTGGTGCTCCTTCCTGGAAAGATATTAAACAGAGAACCTGGCTGGTACACAGGGATAGGAGAGCAACACTGTAAAAAAATAAAAAGTAAGCCCAAGAAAATACTAAATAAGCAATTTATACTGCTTTAAAAAAAAAAAAAACATGAAAAGACCAGTTGCTGAAAAATTGTTTGGTGTAATTTTTTTGGATAGTTGTTGCCAATTAGATAATCCTGCCTGCCTTTGTCCATAGCAGTAAAACAGCCGCATCACGACAATGCCTTCTTTCTTGTTCATCTGTTTTTCCTTCAAATATAAACTATGACCAGCAAAAAGTTATCTTACTTTTAGGTCCCCTTACTCTTGTAACAGAGACTCTTCAGAGTACATTGCAGGGCTTTTGGCATGAGTAGTTAAAAAGAATCTTTTTCTTCTCAGTTTTTACGAGAAGAAAGCAGCAATTCATGAAGCACTGTGTGACAATATTGACACCCGCTCAGTCTTAGAAGAAATGCGCTCGTTAGTCAGCCAGAGTAACTCCTATATTGCTGCAAAGAAATCTTCCAGACAGATGCCAAACAGACTTCTTTTAGAAAACATCAGCTCCTATCTCACTCAAATGCTAAAGGTATGTAACAGCAAGGAGTAATGTTGCTATTGCACTGTGCAGTTATAACTTGTATTTTCAAGTATGGAGGGATCTGTACAGTCTTTGTTTAAGTCTTACAGGAAACTAGAGATCTTCCACACATCCCCCAGCCAAAACAACCCAAGCTGCAGCATGTGCTGCAGCTGGAGCAATTTTGAGTCCTCCATATTGCATTATGTTTTCAGCTAATGTTTTGTTGAACAGTGGAGAGCCTCTAATATGTTCAAAAAAATTAGATAGTGGAAAAAGTATGAAGTCAGAATGACAAATCTGACATCTTTAAAGCTAAATCTGAAAGCCAATGCTTTGTATGGTATATGTATGTATCAATTACAGATCATCATCAGAACATCAATTTGTATGTATAAATTACAAATCAGAACATCATCTTAATAGAGTTGTGAATTCTGGGTTAAATGAGAACTACTCGAAAGTATATGTGATTCTGCTTAGTTTTCACATACCTGTGAATTGATGTGTACAATCTTTTCTTTTTCCTTGACCAGATTTTTGGTGCCATAGAAAGTGACGATGCCATAGGTTTTCCTGTTGGAGGGGCTAGTCAAAACATAAATGTAAGTGCAGGACAAAATACACTAAACAAAATTACTCTGTATCCTTTGAGAGCTTAGGTTAAAGTGATGACATTACGGATATGTAGTTGAATTGCATTATTTTTGCTTTTAGCTTTTGAATCTGATGCAATTAATTGGCTTAGGAAGCAGGATTTTTCTTTTACAAGAGCTGGGGTTTTTATAGGTTTGTTTGATTTAATGACAGACAAATTGTATAGCAACCAGAAAAAGAATTATCTTGTCTTCTGAATGATGAGTCTGTTTCCTAAACCACATGTGAACTACGGGCAGCACATGCTACGGTCTAAAGACTCATTACTAGTATTTGTATGCTAAGTAGTTTCAAAAATGTAATTATACTGATTAAACTTCTTTGTGGTACACCAGAAACCAGCCTGGAGGCAGCTGGAGTATTATCCACATTTCAATCTCTTCTTCTGATCTCATTTGAAGCCACAGTTTTTATGTGGCTTTCAAAGGCTGTTTTGTTTTAGTCGCCCAGCAGTTCTGGGTGCAGAATTTTTCTGGAAATACCTGAGAGGTACCTGATGAAAGTGCTGATGGTCTCTGAAATACCTGGAACATTTTCTGATGCAGGCAGAAGAAATAACTCCATGTGAAAGCTATCAACACTTTGTTCATGCCAAAAATCTCTTGTGGACACATCAGTGCTGTTTTTCTTGTATTTTTCTGCATTAAAGGTGTGACCATGCACCTTTCTGTTCCTCCTTAGAAGGAGTAAATGAAACATTTCGGTGTTTAAAAAAAAAAAAAAAAAAAAAAAAAAAAAAAGCTTAACTTCTTATTCATCAAGGGAATTGGCAAGCTTGCTTGTGGTTGGAAGAATGGCAATTATGGGATGAGTGTTCATTCCCAATGTAAATACTTACATTCATGTGTTGTGGAAATTTCCATTAATGATATAATAAGGAAGATGTTCTGTATTGCCTACAAAGCCCATCAATATTGATTTTTAAATTTAGCTCAGAATTTTTTTGAATTTCAGAAGAAAGGTAGAACTTTAACATTTACCTTTTTAGGGACAATGAAAATTAAATTTGTATTTAACACTTTAGGCAGTGTTTCCAATAGATGTACTTTATGGAAGGATTGGTGATAGCTTCAAGCTAAGTCCTTTCACTCTTTTAAAATAGCACTGCCAAGGGTAGTAGAGTGGGAAGAATCTTGTGCAAAAAAAATAAAATAAAATAAAAAAATCCTGCGCTATCACATGGCCACAAAAATTTGATTTGTTACCCATCTGCAACAAGCCAGTAATTATACCCTCAAGAGCAATGTTGATTATTTGTTTCAGAGTTGTGCAAGCCTGGGTACTAGGTGGTATTCCACAAATCAAGAACACCAACTATCAAAACTTTTTACTATTTATGCATTTTAGCAAACAAAGCAGCTAGTGTTCCTTGGCTACAAGTTATGTGATTCTCTTATTCATTTGTATTCTATCCTCTCTTGGTTAATAATTGTCTTGCTTCCCATGCTAATTGGTCTGCATGCTCAGTCTTTCTGTTCTTCTGAGTCGTTGGTCCCTGAGTTGGTGTTTGAAATTACCTTTTACCCAGTGGGAGCTGATTCAGCACAGTTGCTGAGTTGGCTTTATGAGTTTCTTCCTTATCTTGGGAGTTCTGCCAAGTGTCCTTGTGGCCTGTAAATTCTTTGTGGCATTCTTTGTGTCCACTATCAGTGGTCCATCCTTCTCCCCAAGTTTTGTTAACCTCCCCTAAGGTCTGAGATCACTGCAGCGTGTCCAGCCCTAAACCTTAACAAGGCAATTCTGCCAACAAATAGCTTGTTTTTCTAATGCCTGGCCATCACTTAGAGCTTGCTTGTTAGCTGCTGTCTGTTTCAGGGATTACATCTCCCTTCTTGTTGATTAGGATTGAAAAGATACAAAAAACAAACATTAAAGAACATCCTTTCTGAAGAAAGTTTTACACATTCCACCTTTTCCAACACTGTTAGCACAGTTGTCAGAAGAATCTCGTGCTAACATGTCTTACACCCGAGAAGCTTTTGTTTTTATCACCCAGGTCATTACTGGTGTTGAGTATTATAATATAAAAATGTGTAATACCAAAAATGTTTTAGCTGTTTCATTAAATATTATACTGTCTTTCAGTCCTCCATGCAAATTCTTGTTTTTCTTAGCACAAATTAAAGGAGGTGAACTTCCAAGGTTCAAAAACTTCTCATTAATTACAGAAGGCTGTGGGTCAGGCCAGTTGTTTCCTTGTTTAAGTTAGAGATGAAAGAACCAATTGAGTCAATATGTCCAAAAAAGGCACAATCCAGTTCAAAAGCGCTGAACAAAAAACTGTCTGAATTACCATGGGTCAATAATTTACTTGAAAAGTGGATATAAGAGATTTGAAGTCAGAAAACCTCAGTTCTATAATATCATTTTCCAAGTGAATTCAGCATTTCTTTCAAGTTATTTGTTGTGGAAATAAAAATCTTTCATCTTGAAATGACTGATAAAAATAGTGACAGTGCCTGCTTTCCCCATACCAGTTTATTTCCATGAAGAGGTATTTCCACTGCAGTGGGGGAGTGGAGATGTGGCTGTTCCTCATTTGTAAGTCTGTTCCTTGGGCCAAATTTGTCAGCACTGGATCTGATTATGAAGCTGATTGCAGCTGATTGTTCACATTTATGAAAAGTTTTAACAAAACTCCTCGGTTCTTTTCGTAAGGGCACTTTTACACCATGACAGACTATCTTGTCCCTTAACTGCACAGAAATTTGTCATGGAGATTAAACAGACAGGAAAGATGTGTGGAAATTGTAGGGAGACAAAAGTTTGCAATTTTTTTTTCTCTCCCCCACCCTCCAAAGTAATTAAAGTTTTAATTTAGGCTTTCCCCCAAGGACCTGGCTTTTCCTCTTGGGATTCCAGAGAAGTGTTGGCAGACACTGATCTGTAGTTGTTTTTGTAGCTGATCTGTAGTTGTTTTTGTAGCTGTTCACTGCTTGCTGCTGCTATTCACTGCCATTGAGACCAGACTCACAGGATATTTTCTGTGAGATTTCATGGCTAGTGTTTACTTACACCTGAAAAAATTCAACAGGAATCTTTCCCCACTTTTTGTGGGAGAGGGAATTGTATGAGGAATATAGAGAATTGCACTGTCTATACAGTTAGCATAAGCTAAAATCTCAGGAACAGATCTGGGTTCTAATGAAAATTAGTCCTAATATCTATCCTCTTTGACATGGTATTATTATCTGATAAACAGCTGGGCTTAAGACAACACAGTACATGAAGGAGCAAATTCATGTGAGTGCTGTTCTTATCCCTGCACTGCATTATAGTTAGCTGGATTGGGGCATAACCCTGTGGAAGTGATGGATCTAACTGAAAGGAGGTGAAAAAGGAATGGAGAGGCAGAACTTGACAAGCTGATTTTATCTGCACAAAAGTAAAATTGACAGCTAATGCAAATTTTCATCTATCCTTTGACATCAATAGAACAATGACAATTTTTATTGCTACAGATCTGTCCTGAGGGTCAGGTTCCATCCAACAGCACATAAATATGAAGTGGGTAGGAGCATGTTTTATTTCTAAATGATGATTAGCTAACTGTGGAAATAATGATCCTGCAGATTGAGTCTACAGTGATGCCATACCTCCAAGTTCTTTCTGAGTTCAGAGAAGGAGTGCGACAAATCGCCAGAGAGAAGAAAGGTAAGAGTTCACTTTTTCCTGTACATGAGACTTTTTTGTACTTTCCTGTACTTTTTCCTGCACATGAGACTTGGAGGTCATAGGAACCAAACTGGGGGAGAGGATGGAGGTGTGGGTGTGAAGCAGCTGATAGTCTCTCCTTGCTCAGAGACTAAAAGTAAGGCATCTTTAAATCAGAGCTGCTTTGAATTTTTGCATCTCTGATGCTTGTCTCTTTAATTTGGAAATCTTTTTAGGCTGCTAAACTAATTTTCATTTCCTAAAGCATCTAAAAGTTCTGGAATGATGAGGTGTAGCTGCTGTTTTTCTAGGTTAGGGCGCTCCCTGCTTTCTAGGTATGAAAGTACCCATGATCTCTTCCCCAGGGAGCTTGCATTTTCTTAAAAGTGCAGATTGCTATACAGTAATAATGTCTGCATTTAAATAGCCTGAGATGTTCACTCTTATTTGTTAGAATAATTGGAATTGTAGCTCCCCTGATGGTAATTAAGTGCTCTCTTTGGAGAATTCATCTGGGAGTTTGCTAGAAGTTTCAGGTGCCTTTTTTAATCCCTCCGAAAAGCTTTGATCATGCTGTGTGTGTTGGCAGCAGAACTATAGAGTGTTAAAAAGGTTGTTCCATTAAGCATTCTTTGATTTTACTGATATTTCCTAATGGAGGAGTTCTTAATATTTTCTGCTGTTCCCTGTGGAATTTTGCATGTCTTCAACATGTGTTTGATTCTTGTTTTCTTAAAACTTTGACACTGGGATTTGTACTTGAAGGCAAAACAGGGCATTTTTTATACATAAAACATACAAGTAACCCATATATTACACAGAAACATAAAATTACTTGTGGTGTCTGGTAACCTATTCAGCTGGAAAGGACTCTGGACTCTCATTCTGCTACTGTTTGGACTTCTAAAGCTGAGAAGTTTACATTAAAAGCACAAAACTGTATTTGCTAATGTAACTACTCTGCTATTATTGTCAAACTCTTATAGGCCTAATTGATGCTGAGAAACAGGCTTGGTAATAAGTTCCAATAGTAAATATTTTCTGTAACTTGAATTAATTCAAGAGGTTTGTGTGTATATCCTCAGCCAAAAAAGTGAGCTTTAGTCTTTTGGTATTTAACATACTTGTTTATATTAAGCTTTTTTCCCCTCTTGCTTTATGATGGTTGAGCTAAATTGATCATTGCTCTTAGCAGTGGGAAGGTTTAAATATCACAGGGATCATTTTTAGAACACACTTGGCTCTAGACTGCTTACTGGCACTTGAATTTCCTACTTGGAAGGCAGTGATTTTTTTGCCTGAAATACACTGGACAGTGAGAATCAAACTGGATCTAGTGGCTGTTTGGTTGGGGAATGGAGCACTCTGCAATTTGACCAGGGAGGCACCTTTATTTTAAACTATTTGATATATGGAAGCTGAGTGGTGGTTGGCAGGACCTGTACTGACATACTACTGATTTCTTTCCCTTTACCCATTAAATTCATGCTTGCAGGAAGCATTAAATTACTGTAAAAGTTGGTCTGACTAGTAGCTGGGGATATTGCCTGTGCATGGCTGTAGGCAAAGGGAGTTTCCCCCATCATAGCCTGTTGCTGGCAGGGTTTTGTTAAATGTTATTTAAAACAATCAGTATTACTTTAAGTATTCTCAGATGTTAAATAAAAAGCATGTGGCTCTGTAAAACCTGCAGAATATTACAAATGTCCCCATCCACACACATGCACTTTCAAAATGTATCTACAAAACATTTCACAGCATAGCCATTTTTAAAGCTATGGTTTTAGCAAAATATATACATTAGATTATATATATATATATATTATAGAGAGAGAGCAATATATATATGCTCTGCAAAAAATGTTACTATCATCCAGAATGGGTAGCATTCAAATATGGACTTAATAATTCTCACCGTGCCCTCTGCACCTTCTGCCCTCTTCCACATGTCAGGAGTTGACCAGAACTGGGACAAACTCTCTCATTGCCTGCTCTTGTCTTTTGCTGCCAGTCTTTATAATCCAGCATTGTCTGGATGCTTTTCAAGCTCCTTTTTTTCCTTCTCATCACAGTGTTCTGATTCACAACATCTCAACACCTGTTTCACATCTGATAGTCTTTGGCTTGAAATTCACAGACAATGTGAAAAGGTCTGGGGAATAGCCACAGGCCCAAGGAGTGTCCATCTGCTGGGGTGTTGGTGGGCACTGGTGATAAGGCATTGTCCCACTGGTTTCCTGGTCACTGTCCTCAGTGAGAGCCTCCTTATGTCCTGAGACAGCCCACAAACAACCCCCTACCCAATCCTAAACATATTTGCTCTGGAGGTGCCACAAAGAAAAGGCACACCTCAGCCTTAAGAAGCATGGTGCTGACTCCTCTGCATGACAGGATTGATCAGAGGATGTGTCCTCTCATAAATAGTATGTGTCATTATATGTTTCTCCTTGGTGGATTTCTTCTTCCTCAGCTTTCAATAATTCATGATTTTAGATAAGTGAACATCTGTAACTGTGCAGATGCTGTTTTGGTGAATAATCAGTAGTTTCTGATACAGTCTTGATAGAGCCAGCACCTTTTAGTGTCACCTGCCAGTGAGGGAATCTTATCCCTGGTTTATCTTAATGGCTGATTTAGAGTTGCATCAAACATGACTGTGGTTCACTGTGTGTAACTGCTGGGGATCAGGAGAAACAACGACTCCCTTTACAGCAGACAAAAGAGGTTCTGTACACTGCAGTGGTTTCCTGTGCAAAGAGAGAGCCACAGAACACAGCCATGCACTGAAACAGGGTGTTCCTTCTTATGGTTTTAGGATAGTCAGTGCTGTTCACTTGCAGCTCTCTGAGGATTGTGGAAGAGATGAAGGCTCGGGGATGGTGCTTGTATCTACCAGAATGTGCAGTGTTTAGCAAACTGCCTGGATGGAAACTTCCACTGTCTGAAATAGTAACTTTGAGACCCTGAGTACTTCTTAGGTTTAACCAGCTAAGAATTGCTGAAAGAGAGAACACTTGTTCAATATAAGCACACCTAACCCAAGTGTCTGTTTTGTTATACTTGCTAAGTGTTCCTCCCAAATACCAGACTGCCTATAAAAAAATGCCACTGAATTCACAACAGCAACATACTGGGTGTCTTTGAATTTAGTCCCTCTTAACTGTTCTGCTGCTTCTCAACTGATACAATTTCTTATCCAAAAATTATCTTGTATGAAGATTTGTTTCCCCTGAAAAGCTGATAGCATATATTTCAGCTAAATCTTAAGTTCTTAACTATTTGCTGTCATCAAACGCTCTTTGGTAAGTTTGCAAGGGAAAAAAATATTAGCCATGATGTCCTGGTCACCATGCAGAAAGCCAAACCAAAACTCTGTTCTGCTGTAAAGAGATTGCTTGAAATAAAAAGAGGATGTTGGCATTACAGTTCCTCTGACAAATGTATGTGTAGTTATCAAATCAACAAAATCATAGTCCTTCATGGGGCACTGTTAGATTTAGCACAGGATATGTTAATTTGGTTTTTTTTCCAAAATTAGGTTTTTAACCTTTCTTATTGCACATCCTACAGCAACCATTAGGATCTTCCTGAGTCATATACCCTGCCACCATACCCTGGCAGAATTTGTTGCATCATTTCTGAATTGCCTTGGATTTTCTTTCTGTTCCCCTTCAGGAACAGTGAGGGTATCTTGGAAGACAATTACGATTTTCAAGTCCCTGCAAAGAAACATGCTGCTTCTCTGTGTGGCTGAAATAAGGCAGGACTTAGTTATCACTTTAAAAAGAAAGACCTTTCTCTCTTGGTGAGAGAGTGGCAATTTCTTAATTGCATTTAAGTTGCTATGTAGCTGTATAAAACTATACTTTGACCAAGTTTTACTTCACTAAAAGTACTTTTCATGCTCTGTAGTAACTGAAGTGCTGCAGTTGAGTGATGCTCTTCGGGATGACATCCTGCCCGAACTCGGAGTTCGATTTGAAGATCATGAAGGTACCCAGTTATCTCTTGAAACTTTGTAGGAGCTGGTTTTATAATCCTGATGTTTTCCTAACAAGTGGGAAAACAAATGTAGAATAATTCAGTAAACTCAAGTATTGCAGAGCTATAGCATACCATATGTGTACCATATATATATATATATATATA
>VZRH01005339.1:113175-144738 GCA_013397555.1 Urocynchramus pylzowi | reverse complement strand
CGCCGCGGTTCCGGCCGCATGTATGGCCGCGCTGCCTGGCAGCGAGCCCGCCCTGTCCCCGCCCTCCCGGGGGAGCGGGGGCGGAGGAGGAGGAGGGCGGGAGGGCTGCCCGGGGCGAGCGCTGCCCCGGCTCTCCCGCCGCCCCGGCTCTCCCGCCGCCCAGCCCGGGTGGAGTCAGGGCCTTCGCTGCTTGGCTGGGGTGCGATGCTTTCGCCCGATCTCAGCCACGGTGTTGTGTTCCCGCAGCGCGGCGGGCGGTTCGGGGCTCGGTGGTGCATTTCGGGTTCCTTGTCTGCCAGTTGAGGGCCTGTTTGAAATTTCCTTTGATGCTGCGATTGTTTACTACGCACTATACCGCTGCCCGTGGGGTTTGTCAGATTCCCTTCCTGTAGCATCTGCTCGCGAGGCTTTCAAACATAAAGGTAGGGACGCGAGTGTGGGAATTACAGATGAAAACGGAATTACTAGGAAAAATTTTATGAGGTCATCTCTGAACAAAATAGCGTTCCTTTTACAAAACTTCGGAGGTGAGCTAAGTGTTGCTGGTATCCGGGGCTTGTGGAACGGGTTCATGAGTGTCTTCCTCAAATAATTCTTCATGATCCCTTTTTATTATGCCTACAGAGAGTATCCGACTGTTCGTGTGTGGCTTCCCGCGGGGTAACATCTCAGTGCCTCTGAAACGGAAGTTGTAACTTTCTCTTCTGGTTTGTTGTAGTTACGGAAAACACTTAACAGCTGTGGGCAGGAGTCTTCCTGTGAGTTCGGGAGCCCTTCAGTTTCCTGTTTTGCCCTTCAGTTATGTTTAGGAGGTTTGTGCAAGGCAGAGAAGATTTATTCCGTGTGCACTTCTATATATGAGTACATCTTGCCAGAGTATAGATTTTTCCCTTAATCTGTGTCCTTCAGGATATTGTCCTTGTAACTAACTCTTCCTATCCTGGTGTGCATCAAGTTTACAGTTTCCTGCAGCTTTAAGGGATTGATGGTGTGTGACATTTGTGCCAGACAAGTTGCAGCAGTAGCCTGCCTTGTGGGACAGGGCTTGATCTGATCTCCTCCATCCCCAAAGCTTCACTTGAGTGAGTCATTCAGAAACAGGGAGCTGCCAGGAGAAATGAGGCACTAATTTGGCCTCTTAATGGTGGTGGCAGTAATAATAATGATTCCTTCTGTTGTTGTTTCCTTGGGTTCTGGTTGCTTTTTCGTGTCTTCATTGCCTGTAAAGTTGCTTGGAAAGCAAGGAAGACAATGGCCATGAGGGCTCAGTGCTTTGGTACTGGCTTTTTTCAACTGGTGTGTGCTGAACTCCATCTCTAAAGTTACCTTTCCCTCCCCTCCACTGCCCTCAGCAGCTTGTCCCAAAGTTTTACTGGTGGCTCTGTGGCAGTGAAGTCAGTGCAAGGCAGCTGGAATGAAACTGGCAATCACAAGCTGCCTTCTAAGAAAGTTGCCTCTAATTATTTATTTATATACTTCTTTTTACTTTCCAGTTGCCAAAGGCACAACTCTAGGGGTGAAACAAGACTTGAAGTATGTATTTGCACCAGGGAATGGTGTCTTTTTCCTTTTTTTCTTTTTTTTGTTCTTGCTTGTTCCTGGTGAGTGGCTTTTGTCAGAACATGCCCAGTTCGTGTGTGTTCCGGTGGAGATGAATTCAGCTGCTATTCAGACATTATTCCTTGTTTTCCAAAAACACACATGAGGCTCTTGTCTTCCCTTGAGAAGTAGTTCCCTGTAGGAAATACAGCACAAACAGCTGAGCAGAAGAATTTTCATGTGGAGTAGAGTCTGTTCCATCAGCTCAGTTGCTGTGCTGAGGTTGGAAGCCACAAGTCTTTGAGGGTAATTTTTAAGTACTGCCAGTCTGCATTTTTAGTTGCCTGCTGTTGCCTCCTCTAATAATGACTGGCATCATATAACTTGTTGGTTGATATAACTCTGATATTAGGTCAGTTTGGTCTGTTTTACCTTTTTAACTGTATCTTTTTATCCCCTGCCTTCTGTTGCTGTGGAAGGAAATGCTCATTTATGCTCCTTTATTTCTTCAGCTGTGAGATGGTAAAGATCTGTTTTGCTCCAGCAGGTGGTTGCTGGCATTGCCACTTTCTCTTGTTAAGTGTAAGGCCAGAGCAAGTGCTTGGAAGTAAATCTGCTGAGCTGCTGGAACACCTGCTCTGCCAGAAGCCCTTTAACCTGTAGGGTGGGCTTTCAGGCTTAGATGGGAGATGTGAACAACTTCCTGTGGAATAATCTGAAGTACACTGTTGGTACTGCTGAAAACTAGCAGAGCTTTTCAGCTCTCTGTGAATTGGTTGTGCAAGTGTTGCTTTTGCAGCTGAGAGCAGGATTCAGCATTTTCCAGATGGAAGAGCGCGTGCAATCTCTGGGCTGCCGCTCAACTTGGCATTAGCACTTGGGTTCTCCTTTGGTAGCCTCTGTTGGAAGCTGGGCCTGAGATCAGCCTGTTTGGCCTTCACAGAGCTGGAGAAATCAGACCTGTCAGCTCTGATGAATGATTGAAGCTACTTTTTGTTCTGAATTTGGTCACAGACCAACGTCTGCTTTCATGAGAGCTTGGTGGTGGAAAATACCACCTGTGCTTCTCTGTGGCAGGTAGTGCCTACTGCAGTTCGTGATCAGCTTTTTAAACTGGGGGTGAAAAACCCCAATCTCTGTACTGAAATACATGTGCAGGCTGGGCTATTTCACCCCAGCAGAATAAGTTAGACAATCTGGCTCCCTCTGGGTTCTCAGGAGAGCTAATTTAGATATTGGGGGCTGGGGTAGCTGTGCTAAACTTGGTTCCAGTCATTGTTAATAATGAGATTTTAACTTCTCTCTTTCCTCTTTATTTTTTGACTATATTTCTATTTCCTAATAAATAAGGAGCAAATCTTTATACAGAGGATTCTGTCTTCCTAGCTACTGTCAAAACCCCTTCTCTTGCTAAATAATTTTCTTCTCTTTGGTGTTTTTTTATCTAGCAACAGTTTTAGGCACACTGTAGAGCAGCAGAAGCAGCTACTCACAAAAATAACCCTGATTAGACAGACATGTGAAACTTACTTTTCTGCTTGGGTGATAAAAGAAAAAAGTGATTTGGAAGTTATTGTAATTAATTCCTTTGAACTTTTGTTCAAGTATGCTATATAGGCAGAGATTAAAGATTCATTATTTACTATGATGCTGTCAAGGAGTTAGAAAATAATACATTTATGTCTTCCTCTTTGGTGCTTTTTTTTTTTTTTTTTTTGATAGAATGCTGAGCTAATCTAGGAAACTATGGCACTTACCTTCAGACTGAAGACCCATGATTGGGCAGAAATTCATTACTATCTGGAGTATTTAACAGAAAAAATAAGTTCTAGGAGGGTTAGACTACAAAAAGTGAGCAAGTTTCAGTTTGAGTTGGTTATTGTGGTGGCTGTTTAGTTTACTGGGAGGGATTATGCATGATGAATTTCATAGAAAAACCAGTAGCTGTTAATTTGTATTGTGGTTTTAAACCTGTTCTATTTTCATCTTCTGTTGAGGTAAACAAATTGCTGTTCAAGTATTTTTAAACACTACTTTTCAACTTGCAGGTGGACACAGGCACACAGATGGCAGATAACAGGTATGTTGGGCTGTTTTCCTGAAATTAAATCAAGGTACTTAGAGCCAGCTGTATATCTGGTGTTCTGCTGGAGAGGTTTTTGTTGGTTTTTTATAACCTGTGAAGAGTGGATTACCAGTCTTGGATAAGAATAAAATGGTAATATTTTTCTAAATGCTCTAAAGAAGTGAAGAGCCTTAGTGTTTCTCTAATCTGTAATTTAAGCATGCAAAAGGCACCTTTTTTCCTAGTTTATGTAGTATTTTTTGACCATACATTTTTTTTATGGAACTGTTGCAAATCTACATGTGCTGCTGCTCTTCTGAGGCTTGCAGTGCTGGATAAGCTGGTCTGTCCTGTACCTGATAATGCCCATTTGCATATGTGATATCTCTTCTGGTTTTGTGTGTGAGTTAGGGTTAATTTCTGCACTATCCAGTGCACATTTTGTGACCTCTAAAACTGGCAGGGAGCACAGGGAAGGCTGGCTGGCTGTTGGCTCATGCTGGGCCCTCTCCTTCTCCAGCACAGGCAGTGAGATGGAAGACGTTGCAGCAGGGAGATGGGGAGGCCAGGGACATCTCTTCTAGAATAGGAGTGAATGTTTTTTATCAAAACAGCTTGTTAGAGAAGTTGGAAACAGAGCTTTTATCATCTTCCTTTCATACTTGCATCCTTTCTCATGTTTTTTTCCATCACTTACACTAAAAGTGTCTCATATTTTCATCTGTGAGTAATAACATTTTCCTGTGCAGGGTGAATGGCCACGTGATTCACAGACTGAATCATACACATGAATGGCCAGCCATTCACTTAATGAGATGAATTTATCTGTCAGAGGTTTTTGTTTTGGGCTTGTTATGTTTTGTTTTGACGTTGGTTTGTTTCTTTTTAGTTTTCACAAGCTTGAAGACATAAATATGTCTTTTATTGGCATGCTTGTCTATAAAACATGTCTGTAGTAAGCCAAAGTTCTTAAATGCTGACATTTGTGTAATGTGATGCTATTTTAATATCTTACCCTTTGAATTTTTGTAGTAAAACAGAAGATACTGCTTCAGAGTCTCTGGAGGCTGCTAAAAATGCAAGCAACAAAAAAGGTATGAAATACATAGTAGTAGGTGATGTTACAGAAGTGTAACAAGGCTTTACAGTCAAAACTGAAGATGTGTTCACAGCTGAAAGCAAAACAATGGTTTTAGGCTAACTGTTCACTTTCTGATGTTTTCCATGTTTATTGCAGCCAAAACCAGAGTGCAGGCTGTATTTTTGTGTGTTGTGACTGTGGTGCTTTACCATTGCCTGAAAAGACCCTCTAGACCCTTGCAATAAGGCCTGCAAAGACTGGCTTGTAACAACATGTATTCTTTGTCAGCATAATTATCAAAATGAGCAGTTCTGTTTGTATGCTAGCTCTTTACTGTCTTGTTTGTCAGAAAGTGCATCTTCAGAATGTGTCTTAAAAGTTTTTATTCTCCATTAGCAAGGTCTGCAGATAACTGCTGAGTAGTGTTTTTCATATTAATGCTCCTGTGTGCAGAAAAGCTGCAGGTCCATTATTTTTCCAAATACTCAAATTTGTAAGTTAGAGTGAAATATGTTTTGTATATGGGGTCACTGAAGTTTCTTTAGGTCCCCCTCATTTTTTTTTTTTTTTTTTTTTTTTAAGAAATCCTTTGTGACTGGCAACTGGAAATCACATGAGAACTGGTAGACACCAGTTTTTAAAGTCAAGTTGTATTGAGAAAAAAACAACAAAAAAATCCCAAATAAATAAGGAAAACAAAGCAACACACAAACACAAGCATATAATAGTTTCACCATGTTAGTGTGTGCTGTGCAATTTATTGGGTTTTTAATGTCTGGGGAAAAGAGCACTGAGAAAGAATGGAAAGATGTGAAAAGCACAAGTCTTCACACCACGACACTGTGCATGGTTATTAGTAAGGGTTTCTAACACCTAACCAGAAGCATTTTAGATCTGATCTCCTGTAAAAGTAGTCTTTTGGGAAGTGTTGTGGTGGTTGAGGGATCTTACAGATTGTGAAATCATCTTGAGTTAAAAAATAAGTAGTTGTCAAGGTCACAGTGCTGTGCTGCTTACTGTACAGTACACAAAGTTGGAAGGGATTTTTAGGAGTCACTCTAACTGGAGAACAGATGTCTTAGAAGGTTAATGGAGTGGTTCTTCTCCTGCAAATTTGCATGTGGTTTTTAAGGTACAGCTAATACAGCGGGCTAGAGAAACTTCTGTTTTGTACTTCCTTACAAAAAGGGAAAACAGGAAGTTTGCCTATGTTGTCAATGTACTACTTGCTTGTGAAAGCAACAGATTTGCAAAGAGAAGAGAGCTTTTTCTGTCCTTATCCAGCTTGATATTCCTGAAATCTGGTCCTGAAGTAATTGCTAGTAGTAAAATACTCACTATTTTCACACCTCAAATAACAGTGGTGTTACTGTGACTGCTGTAAGACACAGTATGAGAGAAGCACTATAAATCCATGCAAATTTGTTTAAAAGGGGTTTTCTGTCTTCATAGAAAAGCTGGCAGACCAAGTGATGCAAAATCCACAGGTCCTGGCAGCTCTTCAGGAACGTCTTGACAACACATCAGTTGCTCCATCAAGTTACATTGAAACGTAAGTACTGGGCATGATAAAATTCTTCTAAGTCTGAAGGCATAATAGAATACTATTACTGTGTAATTAAGGTAGAAAATTAGAACAAATGATTCACTAAGAAAAATGTTTTTACTTAACCTGTGATTCATAGTGTCTTACTTCTGGAAGAAGAGTGAAGTGTTACTTCATGCAAACTTGCAAACAAAATTTTGTCTCATTCAATATTTACCATGGCCATTTTTTGTTCTGGATAGAAATAACTCCCTCCCCTCCTTTGTTTCCTTCTGTGACCCTTATTCTGACAGGATGTGTGCTACATTGACTGATGATTTCTGTTAGATTGCTGTCCTGGATGTAATGGAAAGTTCAGGACCTGTATATCCTTAGTTTGAAGCTTAGTTTTATATTGACTGTGAAGTAAATTTAAATGCTGCCTTTAGTAAATACTTATGCTTTTATTTCTTGACTGAGAATAACTGACTGTAGACCTCTTTTTAGAAAAAACCTACGTTCTATAAAGAGATCTTTTTACATGACTGTGTCTAAATGTTTAATAATTTAAAGTGCAGATGGGCAGTGTGTGCTTTACGAGTATGACCCGTGAATCAAAGCTTTCTCCTGTAGAATGCACAGTTCTTAATTTTCATAGATGGATCAACACAAATCTAGTCTCAAAGTTTAGGTGTAAACAAAGGTATTAATCTCAGATCTCTGAACTACACGGGGAGGGTAGTGGCCCCAGGGAATGGAACAGAAGATAACACCTTTGAGAACAACTTGGGTAGGAGAGGATTCTTTCAACTTTTTGAAATAGGTTTTGGAGAAACATGTATGTTTGACATAAGCCTTTTATTTAAAAATTGCATGTAGTTATAAGCAACCTGTTTCTCAGTAATATGTGAAATAATGCTGAGGCAGCTAACTTTTAACCTTAAATAATTTTGATTTTTAGTTTTCCAAAAGCAGTGATAAGAAGAATTGATGCCTTGAAAAAGCTCCAGGTGAAATGTGCCCATATAGAAGCTAAATTCTATGAAGAAGTACATGACTTAGAGAGAAAATATGCAGCACTCTATCAACCTCTGTTTGATAAGGTAGGACAATTATGTATATAATTTTTATTTCTTTGTTCCTGTTATTTGTGGTTGCATATATATAATTTTGCATCTTCAATAACATTTTTGTTTTATTTAACACAGAGAAGAGAGTTTATTAATGGGGAAGCTGAACCCACAGATGCAGAGTCAGAATGGCACAGTGAAAATGAGGATGAAGAAAAACTGGCTGTGAGTATAAGCTGGATCATCTACTATGGATATATAGGATTGTCAGAGTTAAATTCTTGTTCTTGCCATTGAAAGGACTTTTGTGTCAGTGATGTGTTCTTGTGATGAATACACTGTTATGGCCAGTGAAAGCTTCTACACCATTAGTTTAACCTTTTTTTCAAATTTGTGACTTGGAGGAATTGAGGAGCTGCCTTGGGCACTGTTCGTAACCTGTTAACAGCCCCTTCCTGCTAATGGGTTCCATTCCAGTGCTACATGAAACCCTAAGATAATAAAGGACTGGTTGGTTCTCTGCCTGTCTCCATTATTTTGGGGGACATCATTAGCTTTCATTTTCATAAATACAGGTGAGACACTTGTCACACAGTCATAAAATAAAAATGAGCTAATAAAATGTCTGCTTGGCTGGTGAATTCCTACTTGTCTATTGAGTAGGAGCTGTCTGGATTTAAGAGACATTATATAGTCTGGGGGCTGCCTGTTACTTTCCCACCATTATTTCTGGAGATGTGTGCTCAGGCTTTGTCTCAGAAAAGTGACCTACTTAGAAAACTCTGTTTGCCATTCTGTCAGGTTTTCTTTGCATTTTTGCTTTAGCCTGATTTTTTTCTAGGTTTTTTTGGATGCTGTTCTGTATTCAAAGTGAATTGTTCTCTTTGTTTTTACTGATCTCCTGAGACTTAGCATGACACAGTGCTTTATGTGCACGAGCAAAAAACCTTCCTTAGGCTCTGTGCAAATACAGCATTGACAGGCCACATTCCACACAATAAAATCAGAAACGTGTCTAGATGGGAAATAAATTGCAGCTTCATGTTCTTGGCTCGTCATAACCCAAGCAACTGCCAGAAACATCTTAAATATCTGCTGCTATCTAGTGGTGTAAAAGGAAAGGTACAGCTAATTCAGACTGAATTCCCAGGGTTGTTTAGGATTGAGAAATTACTTCCTTCTTCTTTTTTATAACATTTGACATCAGTTATGTGGAAGGCATCCTGCTTCCCAAAATAGTAATAATTAGACACAGCATAATAATTAAAAATACCTGTGAAAAACAGCTTTAAAAGTAGTCTGCAAAATGGGGAAGCTAAAACAGCATTTCAGAGGGCAAAGTAAAATTTAAAATTTTTATGAAACACCATAGGTGGCTTATGGAGCTACAGAAATGAGATTAATAGAAAAATAGAAATGCATTTATATTTTTTTCTGTTTCCAGATAGAAAGTGTTTTAATTATTTCAGTTTGTCAAATCAGTGAAGCAGACACTTGGTCTATTTAGTTTTCATACAGAAGAATTTCAAATGAGTTGAAAGTAAATCTGAATTGTGTATATGTTCAGTTGTGTAAATAAACTTTGTATCTCTTAACTTCATTTGCAGAGGAATAAAAAAAAGTAAATTTTAAATGTTCTTTAAACACAGCTTCAGAGATGGCAATTGTTTTGTACTTCTGCCTCTGTTTATTAACTATACTAAGAAGTCACAATTTAATTTCTCAGCTGTTTCTGTATTTCTTTCCCAGGGAGACCTGAAAAATGCAGTGGTAATAGATGAAAAAGCAGAAGAGACAAATGTCAAAGGAATTCCAGACTTCTGGTTTACTATCTTTAGGAATGTAGATATGCTAAGTGAATTAGTACAAGTAAGTTTTTACTCTGAAATGAACAACTTCTGCTGTGTTAGATGAATTGCTGCTTTTCCTATTAATAGTCAGTCCTTGTGGAATGTGAGTCAATCCTTTGGTGTAAGACACCAAATCTTTTGAGTCTTTGGAATCCCTGAAGATGCTTGAAATGATGGACAAGCATTTTTAGTTTAATCCACAAAGGATTATTTTTGCAAGGTTATAAGAATACCTGTGGATTTGCCTGAATTCATGTTAAATAGCTTAGGTAGTTATGCCTGCACTTGCTTTAGTGGCTTTTAATGCTGTTAAAGAAGAATTCCCTGGAGTGTGTCTTCCTTTGAATCTCACTGGTAATAAATACCCTGAGTGAAGTTACTGTATCTTCAGTAATACATCCTAGCAGCTTTGTTTGCTGAAGATAAGCCTTAAAATGACTGAGAATTTGGCATATAGAATTTGCAGCTATGATTAAGAAATTTAGATCCAGATCTTTACTTTAGCTGAAATTGTTGAATTAGTTACAAGGTTTGGTTCTTTCTTAAGGAGAGACTGTTTTTCTAAATATTGCCTGCTGAATTTAATTTTACTTTTTTCTGCTTAGGAGTATGATGAGCCTATCTTGAAACACCTGCAGGATATTAAAGTTAAGTTTTCTGAACCAGGACAGCCTATGGTGAGTTTTCTCTCCTTGTTTTCATGAAGATAGTAGTAATGAAGTGAGCAGCATTCCAAAATATTCATTCAGCTCTCTTTGGCTGTTGTTCTGCGTGGGGGAGGTTTCTTTCTAAGTTATTATTTTCCTGCATTGCCTTTGAAAGATTTATCTTCAGCTTTCCTGACTCTTTGCTCTTTCATTCTTAGCCTGCACAGCTCTGACATTACTGTAATTTCTAGTTTAAAATTCTGGCTGAGATCTGTCTAGTTTTTGCTTTCTTTTTCTCTCTCAAATTCAAGTGTAGCTGCTCTTAGTAATACAGTTACATGGCTGCTTTTGATTGGCAAATGAATTATGGGAAAAATTCTGGGTATCAAATATTATATCAAAAGTGATTTGACTTGTAATACTAATCAAAGACAATGATTATAGATGCTGTGCCTGTTGAAAAGAATAGAAAATAGATAGTATTTTAAAATTGTACCTCATTAGTATTTTTTAAAGTACTACATTTTTTTTAATTTTGGAAATTTTTTCTTTTTTAAGTTTGATGTACAGAAACACATAACTGTGTTGAAAAGAAGTTGCTCTGTTGAAAAGAAGTTTATGCAGACTATACTTATTCCTTGAACTCCCTTTGAAGGGGAAGCAGGCAGAAGGATGGAATTTGAGCCTACACATACTTTCTTCAAATTTTGTCATTCTAGCTTTTTTCTTACATTTTTTTTTTGTTCTGCTTTATGGAGTAATGGTCTTCTGATAATGCCTGAAATAAGTGCAAGACAACCATCATTGAAGATTCACATAAGAAAGGTGGAAGGAGTTTCTCAGAATAACTTTGAATGGTTAATAGCAAGTTGGTTTGGGGTTCTTTTGGGGTTTTTTATTCCTTATTGTCTTTATTCTACTAGTGCTGAAACACTTAAACTGATAATTGGCAAGATAGTAGTATGGCAGAGAAAAACTGAGAATTAAGTTTCTAAAGATTGCAGGGCTTAGGGAAAGGATATGACTTTCATGAAGAAAATGAATTGTATGAGCACAAAGTAAGGTATTCTAAGTTGGCTGGTTTGTCTTGAAGCTTATCTATTCAGTGGCATTTGGATGAGATGGGAATAGTTGGGGTTTTTTGCCTACATAATTTTTGTGTTCTCATTCAGCTTTGTTTTCTAGTACTTTAAGCTGGAGAACTCTTTAAACACTGGATTTATCTGGTCTTGCACTGTTCGTAACCTTTTGACAGCATTTTTCTGCAAATAGGTTCCATTCCAGTGCTACATTAAATCCAATAATGGAAGGCTGGCAAACTCCATGTCCCTTCTGTATTTGGAGACAAAGGATGTGTTCCTAACTGCTTGAGTAAAACCTGTTCTGCAGCTGTGTGTGACTGTCTTTCAACAAAATCTGCAATTCTTTGTTGAAAATTGGTGCAGCAGTGGTAGTTTTATACTGTATGAACTTCACATAACCAGTGTGTCATAGATACACTAATTCTGCTGGGGATTAGGTTTTGCTGCTAAAGAAATACATGATAATTAGCAATTTTCTGGTTTACTGTTGACCCAAAACAATTAATCGTAGTTATGGCACTCCAAAAGTGGATTTACCTGACTGCAATTAAAGTGCTTCAAAGTGCTGTTTGTTATGGCCTGCACATAGAAACTTCTATCTGCATGAAGCATAAGTGACTCCATTGCTATTTACTTTTACTTATTTATAGCCACATGGATAAACTTACATGTATTTTATAATTATAATTTCTATTTACATATTTATTTGGACATCAGGATCCTTAGCTAGCATATTCAGACCTGGATGATGCATCTAGGTATAATTTAAGTAGCTTACAATAAGGCAGTTCTCTATTTTTGAATTTTATGAGCACATATTTGATAAAAAAACCCCAGAGATGTCCAAATAAAGAGTACTGAAAAGGTTATTACAACACTTCAGATATTATGGGGAGCTAGGAACTTCCTGTCTCCTAATTAGCAGGTATACACTGAGATGCTGAAATGCAGTGTGTGCAGATATTTTTGTCTTGCTAGCCCTTGGGATCTTGCATGCTAAGTAGTGCCTCTGGTTGGTTATTTATATCCCCAGTGATGGTTTATGGGATTATTTGGGTATGAGTGTTCGTCACTGGTAGTGGATAAGCTAAGTTTGTAACTCTTCCCCTGAGCATGTTTGCCAGAGAGAGATTAGCCTTAGCTGAAGACAGCCTCCAAACCATGCAGCTGTCTGGAATTGCTTTAAAGGGAAGTACAGCTGAAATAGCCAATGTGGAATCAACACAGATATTCCAATGTACTGCTGGGTCCCAGTGGCTTCCTGTCCTTAAACAGGGAGCATGGGGGTTGGGAAGGCTGCTGTTGCCATTGGTCTCCATCACTCCTTGACCACTCTCTTAGCATCAGGTATGAGTCATGTGAGGAGATTCATGGGGTCTTAGGAAGATTAGGGGCCTTTGGGAGATGAGTGAGGGATAAATATCTGTGATGAGCAGGCTGTTATTAAATAACTGTCCCGAGTTATTTATCTTGTCCATGCGTGATAACCTTGAGAAAGAGGATGGCAAGGCAAACTCGGTGATAACTGAGTTGTCTGGCCTGAGTCTGAAGAATGCCTGGGGAAGTATATTCAGGGCCAGTATTTTGGCAGTTATATAATCTGTTTTGTATGCAGATTAGGGCTAATTCGTAATGCATATTACTGGGAGAGTAAGTCAGATATTTAAGGTAACTGTTGCACATGCTGTGGCTGGGCAGTGGTATTGGAAACTTTGGCTTTCAGTCCTTCTCTTGTGCTGAACTGACCTGCAGACTTTTCCCCTTCAAGTTACTAAATCTGTGCTGCCAAAAACCTTTATCCTTTGTTTCCCTTCCTAAGACAGCTTGAGTTTTGGTGTACTTTAAAACATTCATAGTTGATCCTGAGTGCAAGGTGAGCATTGTGCAGGCATTTTAGAAACCTTTACAGACCTGAAAATTGATGCATCACGGATGCTGTGGTTTTCTGTAACTGGAGCCTTTTGTTTTCCATATAAGAAACTGAAGCTTTGCAAACAGTTTTTGGGTGCCAGAGGAGGTTCAAACATAACCAGAAACACCTGCTTCAGGCTGTAAGCTGTTGTGACATGTTGGTTGTAGGACTCAGTTTATGAAGTCAGTGTTCTTTTGCAGGATTTTCTATTGTCAAATGGAAAAAAACCCCTCTGATTCCTGGGGGAGTGTGCTATTTAAATAAATTCTTGCACTCTAAATTGTGCTCTAATTGGAAACAAAGTGATTCACTGTCTTAAGATCATTATATTGATCAGATTTGGGGGAGCAATAGAACCACATGGTGTTGTTACAGTGTTAAAATTACTTCATAATAACAACTTCATCCCTCATGCAAGGATGATGAGAGGCTTCCATAGGAAATGAAATCAGGACTTTTCTCAAAATACTTCTAAGGTTGCTTTCAAGACCGCAGTTCTATATGTGAAGGTGAATGAAATGTACTAATTACCTGTTTATAATTTGAATCTAAACCAAGGTTGTTGTAGCTTCTTGCACATTTGAAATTCATTGACATTCATAATTTCCTGCTTTTGCTGTAGTTTCAAATGTGTTTGCCATCAAATTATAAGTTTTTTTCCTATTTTCAGAGTTTGATTAATGATAATTATGCTGATGCACTATTTCATAGATGAAAGATAGTGGTAACGTAAAATTTCTTACAGTCTTTCTCATTAGAGTTCCACTTTGGGCCCAATGACTACTTTTCTAATTCAGTCCTGACAAAAACATACAAGATGAAGTCGGAGCCAGACAAGACAGATCCCTTTTCATTTGAAGGACCTGAAATAGTTGATTGTGAGGGGTAAGGAAAACTGAAATTCAAAAAAGCAAAAAGCTTCTGAAGTACAAATGTTTGGGTTTTTTTTGCTTATCGTGATAATGATTAGTAAAGATGAAATTGTTACTGACTTCAAAACTGGGAATGTTTGTAGGGATGATGATGATGTTACTCTCAGCATGCAGAAATAACAGATGTATAGATGGAGATATATTTAAACATTGTGTCCATTTTAAATTGAACACCTTTCAAATTTAATAGTTCTCTAATTGAGGTAACAAACTTTTTATTTCCAGATAACTGGGTAAATTCTTTTTAGTCTTACTTCTCACAGACTACCCCACTCCTCAGTCTGATAAGTAGCCTTGGACTCTCTCGAATTCTTGTCATCTCCTCAGCAATTTTTATTCCAGCAGCAATTGGTCTGTTATTATCAGGTGGGAATAGGTCATGTTTATCATGTGTTCTTTCAGCCTGTTTTGAGGCTGGAACATAAAGGCTATGCAGGTTGATCCCGGCCGGTGTGGCTAGTGCAGCAATTCTTTTAAATTTTATTTTTATTGTGCTTGCAACACATGTTCAGAAAACAGCTGTGGATGGTGAATTCTCATGTCTGTTCTGGAAGCCTCTTGAGTTGAACACCACATTAGAGTTTCTTGGGGGTAAAAGAATTGTTCCATCTAAGTGAACCCTTTCTATTCCTATCCATAATGTCTGCTCCATAACCAAATTCCAGTGCCAGAGCAGAGCTGACAAAAATGAAAAATGGCTTTTGTACCCTGTTTTTCTTAGCATCTAAGTATTTTTTTCTGTTGGTGATTATTTGGTTTTTAGGTTTTTTTCTACCCCTTCAAGGATGTGTTTTTATGGTTTGGTTTTTGGGGTTTTCTAACATTTAAGATATGCCGAATACTTGGTTTTTTGAAGGCATGCTGACAACCTCGAAACCACTTGACTTTAGTTCTACATGTTGTTGAATCCAGCATTCACCTGCAGTGAGGCAAAATGTCTTCTTAGATGTTTAGTGAAAGTTGTGCCCAAGAAACAGACTACTCCTTTTTGAAGAAAACTTTAGTTCATTACAGCAAAATATTTTTTGTTTAAGTATTATAAAGGAATGCTTTTCTGGATTGCTGATTTGTCAAAACTTTGAATTCAGGTGATGTTTCCTGAGGGAGGTGTTAGATACGGTACAAGTAGAGCAGGAAAACATGTCTGTGCCTTGTTGTACAGGTTAAGTATAAAACTGGTGACTTTGGCCATCTGTCTATAGGACAAGGTATTTTTGAGGCAGTTAAGGGTTACTGTGACACCATTTCTTCCATTATAGGAGAATTAGCTGTGTTTGCCCCTCACTCTTTGCCATGTGCAGCTTTGGGTAAAACTTGTTTGAATGGAAAGAGACTTTACATTGCGTGTCAGCAGCAGAATGGAACTGAAAATTAGTCCCTTTTCAGCTTGATGAGCTTGGCTGCCAGGTCAATCTGAGCACTGCTCTTTGCTCTTCACATCCCTCTCCCTGGCCACTCTTTGGACATGCATTTTTAGGGTAAATGGACACTGCCTTGACCTGTAGTTTAAGGATATAATGTATTGTTTTCTAACAGTCTGACTGGTGAGATTTTTTTCTGGATTAGCTTAATCCTGTCCTTGGTTACAGAAGTCCAGTTGTTGGGCCAGAGGTATTGACTTACAGGCGGAGTGAGGACAGTGATTGCCTGACTGCCAAGACAAACTTGTATAGCATTTTCATTTAGGGAAATATTAGACCTGTCCAACATACACATCATCTCTAGAACTATGATCCACTTCATATCTTGTCAAGCAGCTTTATCTAGAGAGTGATAAGCCGTCTTGGCCTTGGTGTTGCTGCTGTGCTGCTCAGTTCTTTCTTTTCCCTGGTGCCTTGAGTTAAAATGCTGTTTCTCACCTGCTGTCTCTAGATGTACCATTGACTGGAAGAAAGGAAAAAATGTTACAGTTAAAACAATCAAGAAGAAACAGAAACACAAGGGCCGAGGCACAGTTCGGACAATTACTAAACAAGTACCTAACGATTCATTTTTTAACTTCTTCAGCCCAATAAAGGGTAAGCTTGGAAATTTAAGAATTTAGGATCCTTAAAAATATATTTTTATGTATTTGTATTTATGTGACTTAAACATTCAAACTGTTTATGCTGCTGCATTGTAAAGTGCTTACTCGAGGAAGATTGCAAACTCTTGCCCATCCAAACCAATGATTTTGTTCTGTTGTTATTCTGTAGAATTTGACCAATAGGTGTGCAGTGTAAACAGGATTCATAGTTATGGAACGAGTCTCGTGTAGACTCTCTTAAAGAAGTTGACATGTTTTACCACAGGATGGCTCCATGCATCAGTTTGTTTCTAACATGCCAAAGAAATGTGTGTCATTGTTGGTGAAACGGCATAGCGGTTTCATTGGAACCTCTGTGTCAAGTGACAGAACTCTGTCGTTTCTTCTGGGGTTAATGAGCGATCCCTGATACTCTGTACATAATTTTCCCATTTTCCTAGACTAATATTAGATGTGTACTCACATTTTAAGCAATTGAGATGGATTCCAAAACCATTCTGTATTTTCTTGGCCCATGTTTCATTGTCCTCCTCTGCGAACACAGATGAGGGAAGTAGTTCATTTTGTGGACTAAAGGGGTCCTACAAGAAAGGTGGTGAGGGACTTTTTGGAAGGGCATGTAGTGACAGGACAAGTGGAATAGCTTTAGGCCAAAAGAGGGCAAGTTTAGGTTAGATATTAGGAAGAAATTCTTGACTGTGAAAGTGGTGAGACACTGGAACAGTTCGGGGCATCCATAACTTCTCTGGGCATTCTTGGAAGTGTTTGAGGCCAGACTGGATGAGGTTTTCAGCAACCTGGTCTCATGAAAGGTGTCCCTGCCCAGGGCAGAGGGGTTGAAACTTAGTGATCTTTAAGGTCCCTTCCAGCCCAAACTGTTCTGTGATTCCAGAAGTGTACTGAACAAAATGGTTCTTAATTCTCTTGTGGGCTATTATGAACTACCTGTCCCTCCTAATTACTGCTGCAAATGCCCATGTATGTGGGTTAAGAAACATGGGATATGTATTTCTAAAGTTGGGAGTGGTTTGGTACAGAAATGTCCTTTAATTTTTGTTGCTGCTTTGAGGAAAGGATGGAGATTTGTCTCCTGTTAGTTTTATGTTGTTCTTTTAAATACTCAAAGGGAACACTCTGGGATTAGTTGTATAGGATAAGACACTGACATCTGCTGGCAGTGGAGAGTTGCATTTTCAGCTTGAGAACTGAGCCAAATTCTCACTTTCACAGTAGATCTACACTACATGGTAGTGTAGAGA
Source organism: Urocynchramus pylzowi (assembly GCA_013397555.1). Classification (NCBI taxonomy): domain Eukaryota; kingdom Metazoa; phylum Chordata; class Aves; order Passeriformes; family Fringillidae; genus Urocynchramus; species Urocynchramus pylzowi. The sequence continues at coordinate 127,750 of VZRH01005339.1, read as the reverse complement.
AAGGAAATAGAGTTCGATTTGTGTTGGGGTTTTTTGCATTGATTTGATTTTTTTTGTTGTTGGTTAGTTGATTGTTTTTTTCTTTAAACAAACAAAACACCCATCCTGTTCCATTACAGTACTGGGCCTCTTCTCAACAGTGCTTTACAGATTCATGTCAAAATGTTCATCTATTTAGTTCAGTTGTTTTGGGGAGTGGGGAGAGGAGATGATTTGTAGTGCTCCAGCCAAATGAAGTTACTATAATTACAGCATTAATAGAGAAACCAAATATGTTGATCCACATGTCCTCTGAATCCATCCTTGTAGAAAGAGTATTTCCTGTGCAAAAAATTACCTTCACAAGGTAACTTTTAAAACAATGACAATTCAGATTAGTATTAAGTTAAACTTACAGAAATCATACTTATAAGAATTTCACATGCTGTAGTTAAAGCATCAAAGCTGCCTTTTGGATGTCAAAGTTACCTTGTGAAGCCTTTATAACCTCAGTGTTTTCTGGTATGAGAAAGTCTTTCTACTATTTTGTCATCTTGAATATTGAGGTGGGTGAGACTATACAGGCATTTCTAAAATTTGTTGTCTTTTCTTTTTGCAGTATCTGGTGATGGAGAGTCACTGGTAAGTTTTTGAAACAGCACAATTGCTCTTTGCCACTTCCTTTTTGCCAAGTCACTCTATAGTGACTATAGGGTTCTTTTATTAGGTACTGTGTATTTTTATTGTTATTTTTGCTTTTGACAAAGCTGGGCTTCGCCTTGATAAAGTGAAAGATACTGTCACCTTCTCCAGGTAATCCATTGGCAGTTCACTGTTACATGATTTGCTGATCCAAGACAACTCCAGTGGTCGCTGTTGGGAAGGTCATTATTTTCCCTGCCCACTCAGCAGTACTATGTGGCTGGTACCCAACTTGAAAAATCATTCTGGAGCATTCTGAACAGTTCTGCAACATCAGATGCCAGAGCCAGCCAATTCTGTATGAGCTTTTTAATGAAAGGTGCCTCAGCAGGACATTAACCTGTGTGTAAAAAGTAGGAAGCTTGTACAGAAAATCTCAATTCTGCAAATCTAGATTTAGATTTTATTGTTACAAAGTTAAGTATACTGAAAGTACCAGTGACCTGAAGGTTGGTGATGACAGTGTGATGTTTTCCCAAACCTGTTACTTTGAAATATTTTTATCTGTGTATCACATCACTTTTGCAGTAGAAAATTCAAACTGGCTTGTCTTACAGGATGAAGACTCAGAATTCACTTTAGCAGCAGATTTTGAAATTGGACACTTCTTCCGTGAAAGGATAGTCCCTCGTGCTGTGCTGTATTTCACTGGAGAAGCTATAGAGGATGATGATAATGTATGTATGCAATTAGCATTTTGTGTATTAATCAGCACATAGAAACATTCTTCTCCTTTTCTGATTACACTAGGGTGAAATATTAACTACATGAGAATAACAAAAAAAAACCCTGAAGAGATTCCTGCTACTTGGGGATAGCAAAGGGTCATTCACCTTGCTAGAAGTTGTTAATCTGCTTCTGGAAGGGGCTTAGTTTCAGTTACAGTGTTTGAATGTGCTACACCTATTAGTGCAGAAGTTTTTATGCAAATACTAGCAGAGCTAATTAAACCTTGGGTTTGTTTTTCAGTTTGAAGAAGATGAAGAAGGTGAAGAGGAGGTGAGATGCACACTATTTTTTATAGATTACTGATTACCTATTCCATTCCAGTGCCAGGAATAATTCTATATGGAGCAGAAAACAGGTGTTCATAAATGCTCTTGTTCATGGTACTTCTTTCCAAAAGAGTTCAGCATTCATGACTTGCAAAACTGCCTGGTTTTTCCTTTTCATGAAAGTACTTTCTGCAAGAGCATATTTTTTAATTAGTATTTTTTAATCTAGTATTTTGAAACTTGTTTTCTGACATGAGTCAAAAATTAAACACAAGCTTTTATTTTCTAGCATGCTGCATGGTAAATATCTGTTCCTTTGGTGGTAGTGGAATTCACCTGTCAGCTTTTAGTTGTCATAAGCTTGGAGACTGGGTCTTACCAAATGCAAAGTAAAAAAGGGGAAATGTGCAACTGCTCAGCATAAATAATTTAGGCTGGCTCTGGTCTATTTGCAGTAATGTTGTATGAACACAAACAATATGAAAGGCTTTGCACAAAACCACTAGATGTTACCACACTTAAATGAACTAATATCCTTTACATTTTTTGCTTTACTGCTTTTACTGTGCTCTTCTTGCTAATTTGTCAAAGGTACATCCCTGATTGTTGTCAGCTTCAGCATAGCTGAGTACATCAGAGGTTATCAAGCTGCTGATCTGATGTGAGCTGGCAGCCTTCAGCATGCTGTCTGTTTTTTTTTTTTTCTCTGTGCTTAGGCTGTTGAGGAACTAATCATTTTCATATTTTTATTTTTTTAAGCTGGGTATCGATGGAAGTGTGTATGTGTATTTTTAATTGGCTTCCAGTGCCAGATGTTATCACTTGGATGTAGTTGTGTGTAAAACTGAGTGCAAAAATCCTGCACAGGAATGCATAGCCTGCTCACAGTAATCTAAATAAACAGACTCTCTGGAGGGAGACTGAACTAAAGAACAAAATCAGGCATATATATACCTATTACCAGAACTAAAATACCAAATAATTTGTTAGGTAGAAGTTTAAAAATTGTTGTGGAACTGCAGCAGCAGTGTACATAGGAAGGTTGTCTTAAGCCATACTGAGATCTTTATACCATGTTTTAAAGATTTTGTATTTAAAACTTGTAAGATGCTAAATTCTTTTAGATCAGCCCAATGCTGACATCTGAAACAATGCTGACATCACTCTGGAATACAGTGATAATTTAATTTGCTAGTTTGCTTTTTTTGTCCATTACAGAAAGTTGCACTTTTAACCTATTTTAATTTCTGTTAGTTTATCTCTATTTTGTCATAGGAGTTGGAGGGGGAAGAGGAGGGAGAAGAGGAGGAAGATGCAGAGACTGATCCTAAGGTAAGGACTTTTGTGAGCTTAGTCGTAACACAGGCTATAATCACGAGCAGGGTAGTTAAGGGTATGATAGTTTGTGAAAAGATCAATCAAAAAAACACCCCAGCTTCTGACTGCAATGTTTTTATTATCTTCAGCACTCACATTGCTCTTCAAAGAGAAGTTATGTTTCCATCAGTTGAGAAAATGCAGGTTTTTGCTTCCAACATGCACTAAGATAATTTCCAATCTGTGTGCCTTTGCTTCTTAATGGCATCTCTGTATAATGCTGATACAGTTTTCCTTCAGAAGGGTCATATTCAGATGTTCTTTGGCTGGACTTCAAGCTAGAATTAGTCTGACAAATCTCAACTAGCTTGTTTGTTTATGATTTTCTCCTTAGAATTGTTCTTTATCGTTGTCCTGATGGCTGCAGGTTAGACTCTACATGTCTGTACTTGGTTAGAAATCAAAAAAAGTCAGTCCTCAACTTTGAATTTTAAACTTTATGATACCTGGCTTAAAATTCAGCCTTGAGGGTTGGTGTTCCTTCTGATAGTTATTTTTCAGTTCTTCAGTCATGGTAAATGCTTATATTTAGTGAAGCTGGGACAGTGATGACAGACTTGTGTTCATGTAGTTCTTAAAACATCAGCTTTCAATTTTTTATAAAGACAGATGAAGAAGTGAAAGGCATGCAAAACTGCTTGATCTTTGGATAAAAGTCTTAACAGCAGCTTGACATGTCACTGTTCTGGTATAGTTTTATACATCATCATATCATTAGTAAATGGTTTTTGTCACTATCAAGAGTCAGGTTTGTTTTTCTTTAATGAGAAATTCTGTATACAAAAGAAAGTCTGTCTTGTACAAAGATCAATCAAATGGGGTTAGATTGGCAAAAATCAGTATTCTGACTCTGCTCTGTAGGATTCAGATGCAGTGGTGTACCTGTAATGGGGAAAAGTTGGACAGCTGAGAAACAAGGTTAGTTCTACATCAACACATGTTTGCGTGAAGTATCCTTCTAGAGGATTTGGTATTCTCTAGGGAAAAAAACCTGAAGTTATCATGGAAGGTTATGGTTGTTGCCTCCTGTATTATTTTGTACATTTCACTTTTCATCCATGCTGACAGTTCCTTTCAATTTTTTCCCATTTAGGTGTAATATAAGTCTGTTATTCATTCATACATTTCTAGGTAAGGTGGAATTCCATTCATACCTAACTTCCAAGAGTCCCATTTGTAGTCATGCAATGTGTTTTGTTTTCTAGGGTTTTCTGTTTTTTTTGTTTGGTTTATTTTTTTCCTTGTATGGGGAAAAGAAATGGGGAAATGGTGACGTCAGAGTTTAGGTTTTATTAGTAAAAAAATAGAAAGAAATGGGTATAGAGATGAGTGCTTTTAAATCATATAATTAAAGTAGATTTTTCAGAATGACTCTCTGCCTTCCTGGCACACTTCCTGCTTTGCCTTTGTAGCAATCAAACTGTATTTCATATACACATGATAAAAGATACTGAGACTTGTCAGACTGTTTTTCCTTGTTTCTGGTTTGATGTTGCATCTCTTTACTGTTTCTAATGCACTTGCAAATTATTTCTTAAATATCTTCTCTGTTCTTCCTAAACTCTTCTAAGTCATCAGCTTACTTAGTATGCCTTTTCCAGCATCTTATGTATGCTGCCTGACAAAGGCAGGCAGTCACTCTTAGACTCCTTTTCTTGATCTCTCATGATTCTTCTGCTCATCTGTCTCTTTATTTAAAAGAAGCAAGAAGTTCCTTCTGTTGTATACTGTCATCTTTCACCTTTCATCCCATTCCTCACAGAGAACAATGCCTGCAACAGCCTCCATACTACTTCTCCCTCTGTATTTTAGGCTTGTGTCTTTTTATTTTAATTATTTGGAAGAAGCTATAATCTTTCCAGCTCACTCCCTCTGCATAGATAATGCCCTTCCTTGCCTTTGTTAAACTCAAAATGGAGCTGTGCCTCTGTGTTGGTTTTTGGTGCCTCAGCACACATGCACTGGTGGTTCACCTGCAGTAGTAAAACATGTTTGACACAGTGGCTTGTCTATTGTCCTGCTGCAGTCTGTTACACAGCTGTATTTCTTCCCTACAGTTAAAAAATGTCAGCCACTGGCTCCAGTTTTTCAAGTCAACTTGGAATTATTTTATATAATTATTTGACACTGATGCCCCAGTCCTGTCCTGTTTTCCATTCCTTCTCCTGCTCGTACCATTTTATGTCCTCTTTTTTCCCTGTTCCTTGCCTTTCTTTGCCTTCCAGTTCCTACCCTCTGCTTTTCTTATCTAGTATATTTTTCTTTTCTGTGTACACAAAAATAATTGGTCTGTTTTTCTTTCAATTCCAGTTTCTCCTTTTCAGTCATTTCCATATTACCTCTTCCTTTGTTGTTGTAGTACATTTGCTGCATGTCAACACTTTCTGCTTTGTAAACTTTTCCTCCTTCCTTCCTGTGAGTTTTAAATACATTTGAGTTGTTCAGATATAACCAGATCATTATCATCTCTTACACAAAGCACTTGTGCCATGTCTAAGTTGTGGCTTTGGAAGACTGAGCAGTCAGATGATTGAAAGTATCTTCAGAAGATGCTACAAAACTGGATAATGTAGCTCATTTTGTCTAGTGCATTTTTCTATGTGCTTGCATGTCCCATTCCTGTAGCTGCCTTTATTCCACCTTGCTGAGGCTTTGCTTGAATTGAGAAGTAGCTGACAGGGTAATGCACAGTGCTGGTTTGAATCATGAGCAAAAGAGCTGCTCTGTGGGTGAGAGACTGCATGGGCTTCAAGATCCTTTGTTTTCTGGGTTACAGTGGCAGGACCTGTCAGCAGCAAATTTATTTCCAGAACCTGTTGTGGAGGCAGGCAGTTTGGGTTAGGGTTGCTTAATCCGAGCTAGCTCTGGGTTTACATTCTGATATCCTTGCTTTTTCTCCTTCAGTAATGTAGAATAGGAGATAAAGATAAGATTCAGCTTTAGGTCCCATAATTGGACTATTCCATTGAAGATGTTTCAGAAAGGCTTTCTACCTTCTCCATTGGAAATGACATCATATTTAGTGCCTGCTGCCTGCCTTGATACTGCTGTTGGCAGCAGAGATCATGGGGAGTCAGATGAGATCTTGTTGATCTGCCTGTTCCTGCATGGCCACCTTAGCCGATGGGAAGCTTCCCAAAAAATGAATTGGAAAAGTAAGGAGATAAAGACTTGATTGCTCTTTGAATCACCTAGGAATGTATCTTGCCTACAGTGTTTAAACACTGAAAACTAACAGAAATTCAGTGTTTCCGTTAGGATATCTTTTGAAAAAACAAAATTGCTAAAATAAATGGCATGGAGATTTTGGGCTTATGTCCCCATCCTCTAGGACACCAGTTTGACTGGATGAGCAGACACAGTGGGGTTTGTAGGAAAGTCATGAAAGCAGTATTAACTCAGACCTGCCTTCTTCTCTGTTTTAGCTCTATGTTCCTGCAAATTTTAGGTGCAATTTTTAATTCTGCATAAGTGATGCAATAAGTGAGCAGCAGTAACAAAAAGCTATATATTGATCTTTGTTAGCAAAAGAGAAAAAATAGGTGGGAGTCTCACTCTGCTTGTTCACATCCATTGCAATGGTATCTTAAACTGAAATTAAAGGCCCAGAGCAGTTTAAACTCCTTCAACAGAATAAGTGAATATGAAATACCTTAAATACATAAAAAAATTGTCTGCCTATGGTTACTGTAAAGAATCTATTTACAACCAGTAGAATTCTTGTCTCTGTAGCCCTGGTAGTGATCTTGAGTATGTGTGTTTAATGCTAAATTTATTTTTAAATGAGATGCAATTCCTCCTTATATTTGCCAGTTCAAGTCTCTCTGGTCTTTATTGCCTGGCCAATGCACTTCACTACCTTTCTAAGATATCATGGGAAGTTAATTTAGGGAAATAGAGCATGAATAGAAACCTTGCCAGGATGGGGTGATAAACAGCACAGGGGATAAGGCAGATCAGTGGCAGTGGTTGGCTGACCCAGTGTCACCAAGTCAGGGCTCTGCAGGAACAGCAGGCCCAGGCTTTAAAGCCCAGCCTGAGGGAGTGTGGATGTCAGCTCTCCATCACACTCACAGCTTGGAGTCTGGACCCTGATCTTACAGGAGCCAGCAAAGGCCAGAGATGAGTTTCAATGTGCGTGTGCCTGCTGGAGCAGCTGTAACTGGAAGGGAATTGTGGTCTCTGTGCTGGTGTCCTCTGGGATTAGGCTGTGAGATGCTTTGCATGAGGCCAGGGGTAGCTGAAGGCAGTGTGGAGCTCACATGCTGGCTTCCTCAGCAAGGGCAGTGCTGTGTGTTAAAGTGGTGGGAGAACATGGATTATGTTGGAGTCTGGATCTGAAATACTGCCTTGATACTTAGGGCCTGCTTAAATATTCTGTATGTAGGGCCAACACAGATACATCCTCAAGTGTAACCTAAAAATAGCAGTATTTGTCTCAAAATCCTCCCAACAAGTGACTCAGATCCAGGAACCCCTCAAACTATTTTTTTTTGTTGTTGTTGTTTGAGAGCAGTAATCAACACTGAAAGGCCCTTAAAAAAGAACTTTGTGATCTCTGTGACTCAGTCTTTACAGGATAAACAGTTATATACAGTAAATATTATTTAAATGTTTACAGAAATAAGGAAATGATAATAAGAGTTTATTAGAAAATAAAACAAGTGTTTTGGTTGATCATTAAAATTTGGCAGAAATGGTTGCAGTGGTCAACCCAGGTGTGTCTTGATCTAAATATAACAGGTGACTAGGAAGGAAGGAAGGAAGGAAATGAAAGATTTTTAAAGTACATTTTAAATAGCAGGTTTGTTATTTTATCATGGCCCTTTTCCAGAAAGCAAAAAGGAGAGGAAGTGATGCTGCCTGCACACTACTCTGGCCATATTCAAATTTCAAGCAGTTAAAAGAAGAATACAAACCTTTAGAAAACTTTAGATTAAAATGCTGGTGGGTTTTGCCTGGCCCTCAATAAAAAGGAGTAGCATGCGATGTACTTCCAGTGGCAGTTAAATTTTAATTTAAGAGCAGAAATGCTAATTTTGTGTTTTGTGTAAACATACCCCTTTTCTTGTATTTAGTCTCCAATCAGTGCAATGTAATTCACATTGGTGTTACTTGGAACTTCAGGCAGATGAGAAAGAATAAAGTTAAAGTTAGCCAGATATGCTGAGTGAGAAGTACCATAAGGAAGAAGTCTGAAAGGTTTCTGACACGTCTGTGCATTTGGCTCTAATGCTGAATTGCAGTGGGAATGTACTGTGACTGTAAAGCACTTTTGGTGAGGAACAGAGAAGCAGCCTGGATTTAGTGCAGGTTATCAGGGGCAAAACTTCATGATAAGGAAGTTTAAATTAGTTGCACCTATTCTTCCTTGCTAGAGGCAAAATGCTTCAGTTGTCTTAGCTCTTGGTTACTTGACGTATACTGAGCTTGGCATGGGTACATACTTTATAACACATAAAATTCTTCTTTAGGACAGTAACTAAGAAACATTTTACTTTGCATCAGTGAGGTTTGGGGTGTCATGTTTTATACCTGTATTTTTCTTTACTAGACTGCAGCAGATTTCTGTGACTGCTGTTTGTGTATAATAAGCTATATTAAGAATGTAAGGAGAGAAGCGAAGGGGAAATTTACTGAATAAATTCTGCTTTCTAAGAATGCTGTTTTACAATGGAAAAAAAGCAAGAAGTGCAGTGTAAACCTGAAGTTCTTAGCTGTTTGAGTACTTGTTCTCATTCCCAAATACACTTCCTTTTGCCAAAGGGGAAGTTGTTTAACTACCTAATGAAGGTGTTTCTACTTTTACGTATTCAGATTAACATATGGACTTCTTGCCCAGTGTTAAATTGTTGAATAGTTACCTGCTGGTGATGCAGAACATAGAAGAAATCAACACATTAATTACATTTTTATCACCTTAGCAGAAAGGGCAAGGCTCCTAAGGAAAAACTCAGACGTGCTGCAGAATAAGCAGCCCGCCTTCCTCCCTCCTCTGAGCTGGAGGAGGTGGCAGTTTATTGTTAAAATTGTTTAATAGGGCTGGAAGTCAAATAGAGCCTGTGGTTGAGGGGAGCAGGTGATGGTTTGCTTTCTTGTTTGTGTGAACTATGGCCTACAGGATGCAGTGTTAACAGCACAAAAATAGACAGAAAATTATGGGGTACCAAGCAGCTGGGGGCAAGGGGAAACCCAATAAATGTGGTGACTGTTAGACCTTTATGATGTAGCTTGAGTTTTCATGTAGCATTTTTGTACGTGCTAGTGATACCTAGTTAATTCAGAACTGCATAGCCAGTTTCTCTGTATTTGTTGAAGTGTTTTCTTTTATGCCAATTTGATTTTTAACTGTTTATTTTCTCTTTTCCCTTTATGCAGAAAGAGTCCAGCCAACCTGCTGAATGCAAACAACAGTAATAAGGAAATACCACTTGGAAGTGATATTTGAACAACTTGTAACAAATAGTTGGATACCTGGCCTGCAGTTCAGGATATTCTATCGCTGCAGCACAATCTTATTAACAATGCTTAAAATTAATTTGTTTTAAAATGCATGATTTTCACTAACTTTATTGCTTAACATGTACAGTGGCAACTTCAATGCATTTGGGAAATAAGAGGTTTAAATAAAGCACACTCTACAGCCGTTGGTACACTGTAGCTAAGTATGTCAATAGGCCTTCAGAGCCTTTTGCCCTATGCATAGGGGAATAGTCCAGACTACCATGTGAGGATTATCCATTTTCTTGCTCAACATGAAAATCGTGGAATAGCAATGTGCTGAGAAGCTAAAGTAAATGGATTACATGTATGGTAGCTGAAACAGATAGAGCAATATGACTTTTTTGCTAGTTCCCTCCCCCCTTTTTTAATGTTTCTTGCAACCTACAAATTGAACTAGTGCTTGAGCAGCTTTAAATGTCATATTTATTATCTCAGTACAGCCAGTTGAGTTGAAGTAATTTTACTTCATTGAAGAGGGTGTCATATTTGAGACTTAGTTGTTCATCTTACTATTTATTTATTCATGTTTGTAAGTACTTTGACAGAATTAGTGCTTTTTAATAGTTTTTAATATACTTGAAAAATCTTCTTTCTCTTTTGCATACAATATGGGTACTTGTAAAACAGGTAATTCAAAGTGGTCTCAATGTAGTAGTCTAGACAGAAGAAACAAACTCGCATCAAAATGACAACTCTTCTGGATGAAGATCAAAATGCAAAGGCCAAACTGTTGCTGTTGGTGGAAGTGGGTTGCAGCCAAAGAACCAGACAGTTTCCAGTAGTCTTATTGCTTAGAGTCCAGCATGAAAGGACCTTTCACTATGAACACGGAAATCTATCAAAATGAGTCAGTTCAATAAATCTGAAGTTTGGGTGTCTTACTTGCAACACTGAAATTATTCCATTCCACAGTTTGTTTTATTTAAAGTTCTGAAGTCTGCAAAACTACCTTTTGTTGTTGTGTGGCACTTAAAGTACACATTTCTAGTTTCAGCATCCATTACCAACCTCTGGCAGCAGTTGAATAGCAGCTGTATCAACACTGTGACCAGGCATGTAGAGTGCTCCAGCCTTACCTTACACATTTGTAACTTAATACGGTGTTTTCAATTTGTACAGAATAGATAGAATATTCTATTAAAGTTGTGAAACATGATTGGTGGTGCCTGTCTGGTCCCTGATGCTTCCTAGGAGAAATTAGCATCCCGTTGTGAATGGTGGAGTGTTAAACACAGCACCTTCCAGCTGTTTGGCCATACAGCTCCTGGCACAACATCTGTCTTTGCCAAAAGCCAAAACAGGAGCCCTTGTAAATATAGCAATGTACAGTTCTTTGATGTAAATCAGAACAAACTTGCTCAATTTGCAAGCAAACAATCTGGAATCTTTTGTAGGTGTTGGGGTTTTTAGGGAGGCAGCGTCATTACAAGATTCCCCGTGATCCATGTACTTTGGTCACAGACTGAATGAGCTGCTAGGGGCCAAACTGGTGTATGAATGTTAAGGTACTCCCACATCTGACCTCATAGTCAGAAAATGTAACACTACTCTCAGGTGCCGCAGTGTTAAGGCAGGAATGAGGAAAGGCAGGAAAAGGAATAGGTTCTGGGCTTAATTTTAAAAAATTATATTTTGTACCCTAGTCTGACTGCAGCGCACTCGGGCAGAAATGGAGAGCGGAGTGAAGGCGTTTCTGACGAGGACAGGAATAACGAATGGAGCTTGCCTGTGTGCAGACTGGCTCAGCACAGTGCAAGGTACATCAGATAGAGAGATTTGACCTGGTTTGTTTCTCTTTATATTGGAAGAAACTGAATAATAGTTCCCCATCCTCAAGCAGTACTTTCCACTACATGGTTAAACGGGAGTGCTGCTACCTGGAGATAAACATCTGCAAATTAGCACAGCAAAGTAATTTATGTGCATGAATCCTGAAAGGCTGACTTTAATTTTGAGAAAACGGGAAATTCCAGAACATGTGGAGCAAATGTGCCAGCATCTAGGGAGCCAAATGAGATGGGTGGGTAATGAAGCTGCCTAGCAAGATGTTCATCCTAGGGAAGGCAATGGGAAAGCTGAGCTGGGATTCATTCAAGCAGAGTTAATGCTGGTTGACACAGCCTAATAGAAAACAGATCTTGTCAAAACCCAGCTGTGTTCTTCCCATTGCAGATCTCACCAATAATGGCAGAGATGAGCAGTTCTTAGACTTCTCTGTTTTCACTTACAGACTTTGTCTACAGGAAATGAACTGGTACCTGTACAGCTCATTTCTCTAACAGAGCATGAAGAACTGATGAGGCGGTAGGCAGAATGTCACAGCCAGGTAAATCCAGGCTGAATGGTAAATCCAGGCTTCATGGAGTGTGGGTGTGCAAAAACCCACAAGTTATTGTTTGAATTTTTTTTTTTTTTTAATATTGGTGTGTTTTGAAGATTGGGCCTTGAGACAAACCCTATGTAAAGCTAGTGGGAATTTTTAAGAATGGTGAGGTGAAAAGCAAAAGTCTATGTGCATCCATGCCTGACTGTCATCTCAGCACCCTGATAAAACCCTGAAGTTTAGTCTGTGGGAACACGCTTTGGTGATGCAGCCTTCACGTTGGTGGCTTCTCATTTGAGGGAGGAAAAAACTCCAATTCTGGGCCTGGAAGTTGAAGCAGCTGGAAGCACTCCAAGAGGAATTCATCTGGCATGTCACCTGCTCAGGATACAGTGTGATTAACAGCCTCTCAGTGGCTGGGTTGTCTAGGAAGAGAGCCTTGGAGGTACTGCCCTGCTGCCCTATCTGACACAGGAACAAATGGCAAATGCTCTGCTGCCAGCTGAAACTCAGGGACAGCCTGTGGTTTCTCAGGAGTCCAGCACAGCACCAGGGCACCTTCCAGGAAATCTGGTGTTTGGGATAACAGAGCTTTCAGTTCAATTCCCGTATGTTCAGTTATTTGGGGTTTGCTGTTTGGTTAGGATCTGTGGTAGCTGGAAGAATTAAGATGGTCTCTGTGTGTTTCCACTCTCCTCATTAAACGAGCTTTTCCTGTTTTAGACTAAAGGAGACTGGTAATAGATTCATGCTCAGTTAAATGCTGCCTTGCTGGCAGTTCCTCAAGCAAATGAGGTCTGGCTGGGAAGCCAGCTCAGCTCGGCGCAGGCCGCAGGAGCCCCGCGCTGCAGAGGGACACGTAAGAAGAGGTCAGACTAGTTCAGCACAAGGAAATCGCTCGCTCCCTGCGAGCTCAGCGATGCACAGGTGAGTTCAAGATGTGAGACGTGGCCCCGCTGCCTGACGTTGCATTGAGGTAGCACCACTTTATGAACTTGTGCTTGAAATGGGCACCTTGTTCTGAAGATGCTTGTTGGAAACAAACAGTTGTTTCCAGCCCTGTTGGAAACAACTCTAGCTCAGGAAGCATCCTTCCCAGTTGAGCTGACAAGAAAGATGCAGAGGGACTATTCAGAGGACATGTACTCACAGGACAAGAAGGCTTCAAGCTGAACAACAGCAGGTTTAGATTAGATAGAAGAAATTCTTGATTATGAGGATGGTGTGGCGCTGGCACAGGTTGCCCAGAGAAACTGTGGGTGTCCCATCCCTGGCCGTGTTCAAGACTAAGTTGGATGGGGCTCTGAATAGCCTGGTCTAGTGAAAGGTGCCCCTGCTCATAGCATGGGGGTTGGAACGAGATGTTCTTTAAGGTCCCTTCCCACCCAAGCAATTCTGAGTCTACAACAAATGGCAATGTATAAAAAAAATAAGAGTTCTGCATTCATGCTTCTTTATCCTCTTACCTTTTCCCAAGGATAAATACCTTATTATTCCCCAACTAAAATCTACAGGGAACTGATTTTATGTCAGTATCTGTTCAGGACTCCTCCCCTGAAGCTGGAGTCCTCACAGTTTTTACCTTTGCTGTCCACATTTTTCACTACAAATTGGTGTGCAAACAACTCTGTTGCAGTAGGTGTGACCTGTGCATGGAAAAACTTACATCCTCCCTTTCCCAAATGGTTTATAGTTATCACATTAATAGCAGGAAGAAGTATTTTTTTTTTTTCCATTTGCTCATACTGATGTCCTAAATACCGCCAGCCTCTCACGGGCCAGGGCCATGAATTCTAAACAATAGATGCCCTAAGTCACTCTGGTTTGACAAGCATCCAAGAAAAAGAAAAGGGAAAAAAAAAAAATTAAAAATCCAAGCCTGTGCGCTGTTAATGAGGCATCGTGTGAATGAAGACTGAGCAGTTTGTCAAGTGCCAGCTTTTGTTTCCAGACTGGCTTCCCTCTCTGCTGGTTCACCTCGCCATTACACAAGCGAAAACGCTCGCTCCACCCAGCAGCGCTCGCCTCTTGCACAAGCTGCCTTACCCTCCAGATTTTACCGTGGGAATTTGGACACCGTGTGGGGATGCCAGAGCAGGTTAATACAGCCCAGTGAGCCCGTGCTGCAGCTGCCAGCTCTGCTCCACACGGCCTCCTGGCTCTATGAGCCTCCCTGGAAACAGCCCCCCACTGCCAAAAAGATCCCTCCCAGCAAAGTTTCCTTTCCCCAAAAAGCATCAGCAGTGGTGCTGTGGCCTCTTGCTGGCTCACCCCCACCTCCCTGCTTGCCCCCAGCATCTGCAAGGTGGACATAACCTGTACTAGACCCAACCCAGCTTGAGAAAAAGGGCTGAAGAGAAGGGAAACTAGGGAAAGGAATTTACTCATCATTCATCACAACCTAAAGTGTGGAACAAAAAAAATAACGATTTGCCCCTGTTTGGGGAAGACACCAAACAGCATAGGATGGTCTGATCTATCACTAATCCAAGTTTTTGCACTGTGCAAATATTCCTTGCGAGCTGTTAAATTGGTTGTTTTTACGAAGCAAATTCACTCTGGTTTTTGAGTCCACCTTTTAGAGATAAATGAGAACTTGCTTTGTTAATGTCTATTTGATAAACTCTGTTAAGGTCACATTTAGAAGGAGGTTGGGAATTTTTTTTTCCTTTTTTTTTTTTTTTTTTTTTTTTTT
>VZRH01005339.1:42327-96427 GCA_013397555.1 Urocynchramus pylzowi | reverse complement strand
GCACGGCGGGGATGCCTGGTAGGAGCCGGCTTCTGCAGAGTGCCGAGAGCACGATGCGGGGGTGGCGGGCAGTAAGAAATGGCACTTGGCAGTGCTTTCCTCACAGAATCTGCTAAAAAAAAAAAAAAAGAAATCTGTGAAAATAAATGCTCAATGCTTACTCTCCCTTTAAAGCCCCCCCCTTTTTTTTTTTTCCTGTGCCTTGCTGTGCTGCTTGTTTAACTAACCCACTTCCTCTCGCTACCTTTAGAGCATACCACTGGATGATAAACCAGAGCGAGTGTCTTGGACTGAAATGGGACAGGGTACCAATGAAGGAAAGCAAAGAAGAGAGCTGGAAGCAGCTTGGTTTTCTCCAAGCCCGTTGTGGCTGCTGAGCAAAGAGCCCTGAGCTTTGCCTGAGAAGCATAAAGAAAAACCAAAGACTTTCGTACGGGACTTACAGCAAAGCGTCCACGTGTTTTGAGTGGCACAGCTTTGTGAACTATTATCTTCTATTTATGAGATGCAAGGAAGATTCAACACTGACTGGTGGTGTTAAACACAGTTTAAATTATTTGTAGTATCTATATTTGTATTTATTTTGTTGAATGTCTTTCAGCAGTTACTGGTCTTAATATTGCTTTTGCATTAATGTGTCCATTCCAAATAAATTACTTGAAATGTTCACTTTTTATTACTGTACTCTGGGCTGCAGTAACTTTTGTTGAGGCATATCTGTGGCTACACCAGTGGTGAAGTGGCTTAAAAAGAGTGGGTAAGGCTTGGCTTTTTGGTGCCCTGGACTGGGCAGTGGGAGGTGGAGAAAGCCCAGATGATAACCTGTTTGTGTTTGACCTTGTCTCCCAACCAGGGAGGGAGAATGTGTTGAGGTTCAGTTCTGGTCAGTGGTGGAGATAGAAAAGCCTACCACAGCTTGCAGAAGGGCTCCTCTGGAAGCTCTTTCCCACAGAATCCAGTAATGGCAGCTGCAGAAGGTGCAGGAGCTCCCTGCCATGGGAAAATGCTGCTCTCTGTGAACACCCTGCGTCCTCCCCAGCCCCCATAGCTTAGTGCTGTGCTAAGGCACAAAACTGGATTCTTGGTTTTGGAATAAGAGCGCCAACGCTCCATGGATTCCTCAGCTTTGTAGCAATGCGAGCTGAACTCGCTCTCCTCTCTTCCTTCCCCTCTGCACTCTCTAGACAGAGTTAAATTTCTCCAGGATAACTCAAGGAGGCAGGCTTTTTTCCCATAGCACCCGGACCAAGAAACTTGGTGAAAAATTAGCTGATTTTTTGGATAAAAGTGCTGAAGTTTTGGGGTTTTTTTTGTGAGTCTCAATTCTCAATAACTAACCTGGGCTTCCTCGAGAGCAGTGCTGCAGCACACGATTCAGGAGGACTGGAGCATAGCACACAAAGCACTTGCTCCAAACTTGGTCATTTCCAGCAGGTAATTTCCCCTTCCCAATATCAGTGCAATTCTTGCAGGAGACTTTGTACTAGAAGTTGCAAAGTACGTAATTACATAAGCCTGTAGTAAGAGCAAGAGATACTCAGTACAGGGAGGGGAAAAACCTGGAAGGAGGGTTGGCCCAGTTTCTGGAAGTGGCAGGGAGGCCCTGGCACTGCAGCCTGGTATGTTGGGGCTTTGCATCCTCGTTGCTTGTAGCTGGCAGCTTGGGCACAGGCAGGGTTGCACATGAGAGCTGTGGATGTAGCAAACCCCTGGAAACAGCATTTGGAAGCTTTTGGCCTCAGTGCCCCCTCTAACCTGAGAATGCTGGAGATGCATTCAATGCAGCAAAACGCCCAAAAGCAGATGTGTTTTACCCCCACCCCCGTTTTCTCTTGGTACATTTCAGAGGGCTGAAATAAATGGCCAAATCAGAGCAAAGGCACTGGCTCCTAATCCCTTCAGTTTCAGTGAATCCAAGCAGGAATGCTCTCTGACAACAGCTGAGGGCTGGGGGCTGTTTCCTGCCGGGACAGCCGCTGCGGCAGGGGGTTAATGGGAGGAACCCGATAGCTCCAGGGGTCCCATGGCCCCCAGTTGCTCCAGCATGGCTCCAAGACCTTTGCAAACTGATCTGTCCCTTACTCTAGATGCAAATGCTGACAAAACAGAAGGATTGTCCAAATTGTTTTATTCTAGGTTTACGGAATGAAAAAAAAAAACCCAAAAACAAAAAAAAACCCCCAAAATACCCCAAAAATACCTCAAGAATTTATTTCTATGGGAAAAATAAGGGGGTTACTTTCTTGCAACTGTATTACTGGCTTTTCATCTCTTCCAGTGGGATTTTACTCTTCAAGAGGTAAACAAACAAACCGAAATTGACCATTAGCTGTAAATAGCCGAAGGAGGAGACTCCGAATTGTTTATATAAAACTCCACCAATGGTTGGGCCCACCGTCCGGGTCAAGGGCTGCACTGAGGCACAAATCCCAAGCATGGCACCTAGGAGAGACAGCAGAGACACAGAGGGTGAGAGCAAGTCCTGGCTCCATGGAAAAGCAGGGAAGAGCACACAAGATCCCCTTCATCTCTGATGCTGCTCCCCTGCAGTAGCAGCAAATCACTGCAAATAATTCCTTGCATTAATTTATAGCGGTCCAATTAGGGTTTGTTCTGGCCAGGGACTCCTGCAGGCACAGGGACCAGTTTCCACCACGAGCCAGCTCAGCTCTTCCCTGAGCTGTCTGGGCAGTCACAGCACTGCCCAAAAGGCAAAGTGGGTGCTCACCAGGGTGTAGGGACATTTGTGGCACCGAAAGTGCTGCTGAATATCACACCTGGCAGGGCTAGTAACTACTGCGTGGGATTAGGGATGGAGAGGTAATTTCTAGGGTCATGTTTCAGCCTTCCAAGCTAATCAAACAGATTCTTGCAATCTTCTAATTACCTGAGTGGGCCCTGCCCCACTCAAGCTACTACTGCTATTTATTCTCTAGTCTGAAACAGAGAAACGGCTCTCTAGCAGGAGTGAGAGGGGAAGGCCTAACTAGGTCTTTAAGAATAAATAAATACAAACACAGATAAAGACAGAACCCCCTTGAGATATTCCCCCACCCCACTTTTGCAGAAAGAGCGGATATTTCCATGCGGATGGATATGCGAGCCCTTGGCCCGGCTGGGCCGGTTCCCCCTCCAGCAGCCCTCACATTTGCATCCTTAACAGGAACCCAGCCGATGGGGAAGCACCTCCAGTTTGGCAAAGGTGAGGTTTTTTTCCACGTGCAGACGGATGGGCAGGACATCCCCTGGGACACAAGGCTGTCCCACACACACCCAGTATGCTCTTTTGTCCTGCAGTCTTTGTTCAGGACAGCTGTCATGTTCAGAGGAGCAGAAAATACCCGGCCAGCCAGCAATCATTAGCCCCCAGCACTGGGAGGAACAGCAAGCTGGCAGTGTATTCAATAAAATTGTGCCCAGCTCTGAGATGATGTTTGCAATTATTTTTTTTTACTATCAGTATGATTATTTGGGCTGCTGGCATCAGTTTTCCACTAAGACACACGCTGAGGTGTTGTCCCCACACAGCTGGGAAGGATGAGGAGAACTGTCCTGTGTGCAAGAAGCGGAGCAGGAGTGTGATTTTAAACGTGGGCAGCCACGGGGAAACGATCCCCAGCTCCCAGAGAGAACAGGCAGCCAGGTGTTCGTGTAATGCCGGGCAGCGACTGCTGGGCTTTTATCAGCGTGCTTAAAATACTTGTGCAATGAGCCCAAGCCAAGGGTGTAGCCATGTGGAGAGGGAAATCTCCCGGGAAGCGCTGCCGAGCGCTCCTCCCACGCATGGGAACACAAAGGCGATGGGTGGGACCTCGCCTTGACCCTTTGCCAATGGGAACCATCCCACAACCACCAAACTCTCTGGGCAGGTTTTGCAATTATTTTTTCCCCTCTAGGTATTTGAATTAAACTAATTACTACGTGCAATTGCCAAACTGGCTCTTATGATTGAGGAGGCACTTTTTTCCCTTTCCTTTTTTTTTTTTTTGCATTTCTTTTCCNTTTTTTTTTTTTTTTTTCTGGAGCAGAAATCCATCCTCTTAAAAGCCCAGGCTCTCCCTCTGCACTTCTCCAACATGTTGCTGAGAAAGATAATTTCTGTTTAATGGGCTTAAATTAGATCCCTCGTCAGACGCCCTCAGGCTTTGGGACATTGTAAATCTCAGCTCTGCAGCGCGGCCGTAGCTCTGTGGCAGAGCTGCACATGTGACAGATCTCATGCAAGGCAAGACCTTTAACTGGGACAGGTCACCGCCTCAGCAGAAAATTTCCTGCATTGCTTCGCTCAGCTCTGCCGACGCACGTGCTCACCTTCTCTGTCATAGCTATCCCTCCTTCTGCACCTTCCCTGCTCCTTTTTCTCCCTCTCTTTTTCCCTTCCTTTTCCCCACACCTGGCATGACCTGTGCCGGCTGGGAGCCTATCCTCCCCTCCCATCCCAGATCTCCTCTGCTCCCGCAGGTTTCAGGGCTGGGTGCTGGCGGCTCTCCAAGACGGGCGACTCCTTTCCAGCTCACATCCTGTTGCCTCGCTCAGATGATGCTGCTGGCCCAGATCAGCCACACGCCCATGGGGCAATCGGGTTTAACCATTAGGTCACCGTCGCCTGTGAACCTGCAAAGCTCCAGCAAAGCTGGGGGGTTCAATGCCCCGAGCCCTGCCTGGCTGCAAACTCTCCTCCTCGGGTTCTGATGCACAAATAAAATCGGGACACACGGGCCCGTTTACGCACGGAGGCTCTGCTGGGCTTCCTGCCTCCCTCCCTCAGGAACGGGGGGGATCTGTGCAGGAACAAGACCTCCATTCTTGGGGAAGGACCAGGGTTGACAAGGAGTGCTTGTGTGAATGCAAGTCCCCCTGGGCTCCGGGCTGCCCTCCCACCAGCTCATGCGTCCAGCTGAGCAGCACGTGCGTGTGGGGCTGAATTTTCTCTTCCTGCCTTTGAAGATGAAGAGAAGGGAAAAAAAAAAAAAATCAAAGGGAAACTAATTAAATCATTACTGCTACCTTTGCTTCTGCGCAAAGCCTGAGCTTTGAGAGCAAGCAAAGAGCAAGTGCCAAACGCATCAGCCTCGGAAGGAAGTGACCTTGGATCGGATCTCAGGCAGGCTGATGGGTGCAAGGGATGGTGCCGAGCCACCTCCCACTGCTCCCTTCCTGAGACGCCTATTTAAAATGCAAGGATGGGTGACTCAGTGTCTAGCAAGGGCGGACAGGCTACACTCCTGCAACGCCTCATCCATCCCAGCCCCGTGCTTAGATGGACACCTGAGCTCAGCCCAAACTCCAGCTCCTTCAGAAAACCTTCTCCTGACCCAAAGCAAAACCTCAATTTGCTGTACAGGAGGAAGCTGACCAAAAACATCAGGAAAAGACAGCAGCAAGGCTCAAAAGTGATGCTTCCAAAGCCAAATTGTTGCCTTGCATTAGCTAAAAATTGTTGCAAGTGATTGCTGAGGTTTTCAACACAGCAACAGGAAAGCTTTTTCATAAAGCCAAATTCCCACACTTATGGTAAGGGTTTCTAACGTGCCACTAAAAACCTCTCTTTGCAGAGCTGGTCTCGGGCTCGCAGAGGAAGGAGCAGCCTTTAGGCTGCTGTATGGGTGGAGTAGCCTTTGTGGGGTGCCACCCACGGCCAGGGATGGATGGCAGGCATTTTAATGGCTGCATTTCTCTGTGAGACACCCACGCTGTCACTGCTGCAGCTGCTGTGGAAGGGCAGCCTGCCGGCTCTGCTGTGTCAGGCATTCCTGCCTTCTCCCCAGCCCCTGCCTGGGTACATCCTAAACAAGCACAGGACCATCAGTACCTCTTCCCCCAGAAATACTGTAAGGAAAAAGCACCATTTGAAAGGTGTGGGCCAGGAAAGAGTGGCAGAGACAAGGTTTTCCCCCAGTGCCACAATGCTCTGTGCCAGAGAGTCCCTCTGGGGTACGCCCAGTTTTGAGCCAGCTGTAACTCTGCATTTGTAGTAGCACTTGGCATAACATCAGCCCAGGATGGACAGGCAGGGGAAAGCCCTCAGTAGCCCATGGCATTCCCTGATGACCTGCAACCTGCTCCTGAGCATCTGCACAGCTCTGCAGACTACCTCCACCCCGCCCCCCAAGGGGAGACCATCCATCCCGCCGAGGCACAGGCTGACCTAACAACATGTGCAAGCAGGGAGCAGGGTGAGGCAACTAAACCCATTTTCCTCTCTGACCAAAGCTTGCCTCCAGGCTCCAAAAGCTAAGCACTGCTCTGGTTTTCCTCACAAAACCCCTTTGAGAAGAGCCTGGATGAATTCCAGCTTGGTTGTGTGTCCCAAAGCCGCTTGGTGCCCTTCCCTGCTGGCTCTCCCTCAAATGCTCCAAGACATGAAGCAGCAAATTTTCTTCCTGGCTGGGCAGAGGGGCTGAGACTCTTCCCAGGGAGGTGAAGACTGGGGATAAATGGTCCTTGCAGGTGGAAATATCCCACTTGAAAATCCCAGGCTCCCAGCATTTGTAGGAGATGTAGTGGATCAGCTCTACAAATAAACTCCTGAAATTATTTTCAGAAAAGCTCTTCACCCAGAAGCATCTCAAAAGTGCTTTATAAACTTCACTAATGGGCTGTGCAAACTACAGCTCCCATTCTTGGTAGGGTCTGCGCAGAGGTATCTGCTCAGACACCTGCTAGGGAAGATGAAGGGTGCAGACTGGCATCCCAGAAAGCCTCAGCTAAAGCAGAGATACTCTTGAGTACCTGCTCTGGGAGCAAACCCTGAAAGGGCTTGAGCAAAAGACATCAAACCAGGTTAAGCCAGCTCCATCCCTGCACAAATTCAGCCAGGCTCCCATGACAGTAATGTAGGCATATTTCCTTCATCAACAGAACTAAAGCCCCAGGTATAAAAATTTAAGTGTCTACCACTGCTGTCTTGCACAGAGAAATACAGGAACTGACTGAAACAAGACCAAAACAGAGAGAGGGGGCAATTATTGCATCAGGCAAAGCATGTTTGCAAAGAGTAATCCAGAATCCCCTCCTGAGATACCCTAGGTTAAAAGGTGTGAACAAGCAGCCCTCTCTGACACTGTCACAGTGGAAGAGCAGTGTTTTGGGGGGGTTTTAAACATATCTTGGCTTTCCATGGAAAAGAGAGCTTGAGAAAGCCTTCCCTTTCTGTGCTCACCACTATGGATGTCAGCAGGCAGCACAGGACTGGGAGCACTGGGCTGTGGGATGCTTGCTCAAGGTTGTTCAAGTCCATCCTGTATTAGCCCCACCAGTCCCATTCATCTGCTCAGCCGACACCCATCGTGTGCCCACCCAGAGCTGGATGTTCACCAGTGCTCCTGACACCCCAGTGCCCCACAGCTGTGGTGGGAGCTGGGAAGTGCCCAATGGACTCAAAACTGAGAAAATACCAGTCTGACCTTTTTCAGTGAGTCTTACCAGTGTCGGAGGAGGGCACAGCCTTGGTGAGGATGCTGTCGGTGATGGTGGCCAGCATGCTGAAGGCAAACACCAGCGGCACCGCGATGATGCAGTAGTGCCACACTGTCCTCATCAGGGCCTAAGGGACAGGACACAACAGACCACAGACCATTGAAGAGCACAAACGGTGACTTTGTGGCAAGAAACAACCTGGAGGAAAATCACAAGTCAAACCCATGACTTGGGGAAATGGTGGGAGCCACAAATGATACGTGGTGGTGCGGCTTTGCCTGTTGTGGGGTCTTTCACAGCCTGCCACTTGTCTGCAGTGAATTATTCCAAGCATGCCGAGCAAACGATACCCTACAATCTGGCAGCACGCTTCCCCGGCACTGCTGTGGGTATTTTTAGCATCTGGGAATTAGTGACGTCCCTGCACCCTTCCCCCTGTCTTCTGTCTTCTGTCCAACTCCCGAGGAAATGTTGAACAGCAGATGTATGTGGTGTACTTCAGGAAGCTTCCATTACTTATACAAAACAGCCTAGAGAAGGCTTTTTGGTTCATTATCATAAATAATTAAAACTAAACCGAGCCTGTCAAAATAAATGAGCACGGTGCATTATGTAACACCGTACCTTTGGGATTTCTAATCCTGTTCTGCTGCTTCCCTGCTAATAAATTCACCAAATTCAGTAATCTGGAATAGGTCTTCTGGCCATGAGTGCACATTAGCGAGCATAATTAGGGAGAGTAATGATTTTGTTATTGCACATATTCTTAGCAGAGACATCCCTCCAGCTGTTTAATGCTGAAACAAAAGCGGTGAGGCTCCCTAAGCTGTAGGGCTGGAGCGGCTCCCAGCTCATTCACAAACCCTGCTGGTCAAATGAATGGATTTCTCTGGGGCATGGAAAGGAAATTCCCCCTTTATTGCAAGCTTTCTGCCCTAACCCATGTCTCAAGGTGTGTTATTGTGGCTGGAAAATATTTCTGTCACTGGTTTAGCCAGAAGTTTCATTCTCTGGAGTTCTCTGTGCTAAGATCTGGTCCCTGCCTCTCGGCTACAGAAGATGGAGGAGCCCAGAGACATTGCTCACTAATGACTTGGAAATGTTGAGGTTTATTCCTAGTTCCCCTCTAGAGTTACACACAGCCAGGTTTTTCTCCTCAAAGGGGCTCTTTGCTTACATTTTGGTTAAGATCTAGGCACTTCTGATTAAGGAACCAGAGAACAAAGACAGAGGAACAGGTATTTGGTACATAAACAAAAGGAAGGCGAGTAATTCCTTGCTAGGGCAAATGTCATTGCAGGACAACATCGCGGAGCTCATAGAAAAAATCAGTTTTAATCCCTCCTGCTTTGTACAGACTCCCTCATGGGCTGGAGCAAGTGAGCAAAAGCAAGTGAGCAGAGGCATATCTTGTGTCTTCTGTAAAACAAAGGGAAACGGCTCCTCACTTCCCTGGGGCTAAGGGAGAGCCGAGCCAGGGAGAGCCCAGTCCTTGCTGCTCCTCAGCTGCTGGGTGGTGAATAGTTTTTTTGAGGTGAGCAGATCTGAAAGCATTTTTTAGGTGAGAGGCAGATTCAGGAGTCTCAGCAGACAACTCAAAAAACAAATGCCTGGGAAATGCAGGCAGGATGAGGTACAGCCTTGCCTTCAGACAAGGAGAAAATCTTCCCCATCACAACTGCCAAGCCCTCCTACAGCCCTGCCCACGCTCTCCCAGCTCACATCTGCAGATCAGACACTGGTTCTTCCCTCCTCTCCTTATCCAGGTGTTACTGCCGAACTCCCAGCCCACCCCTTCCCTTCTCCAGCTGCCTGTTGCTGGGAACATCCTGCAGCCTCTTCCCAGCTGCAGCACTGTCTGTCTGCTGCTGCTTGTGCCAGCCTTCCAAAAACGCTCGGAACCACCTCCCCTCCCCTCCCCTCCCTGTGATAGCAGGATGGGTTCTGGAGTGTCTTTCATTAACAGCTCGCCTTTCTCCTCACTTCCATCCTTCGGGGAGGGGAACTGCTGCGTTTGGAGGCCACATGCTGCAAGGGCACAGCAGGTGGGACACTCCTCCACCAGCAGCTGTGAGGATTAAAAGCTTCACCCAATAACTTCTGCATTTGGGGCTGCTGCTGTGACAGCACTCATCTCCACCGAGACAGAAAGCCACCCCAGAAGCGGATGTGCTCTTGGCAGCCGCTTGGACAAGGCTTTCTAACAAGGCTTCCCGGGCAAAGAGGATCACAGCTGCATTTGCCTATGAATAGCTCTCATGGGAAGTCTCTGCTGACCCTTGTCCCCAGGCCCGTGCTGTTATGCTGTCCACAGCCCTCTGGGCTTGGCATAATTAGCAGCTCTAAGATGATTTCCCCTCCTGGCTCCTGGTTCTCCTCCCTGTGCAGCCAATGTGAGCCTTCCTGCGCTGGGACATCTGTGCTGCCCCGTCTGCCTCTCCACTGCCACCAAGGCTTTCTCTCCTACTCCACCTGACTCCAGCCTTCCCTGGAGGTCAGTGACACCTCAGTGCATAAAAGCCATATAATTCATGTTGCTGCTCTGCCTGATTCCCACGGGACCAGGCTTCAGCACGGGGATTCAGTCCCAGCAGCACCTGCTCTGCACCTGGCTGGCAGTGCTCATCTCTCCAGGCAGGCCAGGTCCACCTTGGTCCCACCTAATTGCTCCCACCCATGACCAAAAAACAATGGGAAGACCTTCAAAGTCCTTCCCAGGCCATGCTCAGTGCAGATGTCCCATGTTAAGGGGGCATGTTGATTTCAGCCCAAAGAGCACGACATCAATTGGAAGAGACCCTTCCCAAGCATTCTACACCTGACAGAATCCCCAGGAGCCTCAAAAACCTCAGGGAGAGGGACCAGTCTCCATCTGCAGATCCAACCCTTGGTCTGCACCCATCCTCCCTTCACAGCCTCATCTCAGACACAATTTAGCCTCAGATTAGCTAAGGTGTGTAGGTGCCTCATCTCATCAATGTAGCTGGGAGCCACAAACCTCAACACCCTCCAGGACTTGGCCCTGACCTCCCCACAGCTGTGGTACGGCTGTGGGAATGGCACTCATCCTACCTGCAGCAGTGGGAACACAACACCACCAGTGTCCTGGCAGCAAGGCTCAAGGCCAAATCCTGCAGGGAATGTTGAAAGGCTGATGCAGCTCAATTTTCCTTTGGGTCCACTGCACTGACAGGGACTGCAAGTACCTTTCCTCCATCCCCATGGGCTGGGCAGAGCTACCAGTGCCCTGAAAGTGGCTTATCTGAGCAAACACAGTTCCCAGCACAGCTACCTACATCCACTCAGTTTTCCAATTACTGTTTGAGATTGGCATTAACTGTCGCCCATACGGACACAACCAGCAACAGCTAACATCACTTACCCCAAAATGGAGGAACAAAATTACTGCCTTGCTACCTCCTTCCCCAAATACTCTCATGTTGGGGGATTAGACAAAAATAAAGCCCCAGAAGGAGAGTGCACCACCTCTGCTGTCTCGCTGCAATATACGACCGCAATGATTTTCCCCCACCGTAATCTTCATTTACTTTCTGGGTAGTCCAGGAAATGCAGTTGCTGACAAGACCAGGCCAGGATTTCTGTGCAAATCCGGTGACTCAGGAGGGACTTAGCGAGTTTCTGTGCAAGATTAATATATTTTTTAATCCCCATACCTATTACTCACAGGGCTCTTTATCACGGCTCGGCGCAGTGCTGACGTTGAGCGCGGCTCTGTTTGCGCAGAGGCCCAGGAGAGCTGGTTTTCCCTGCCCTGACGACCACCCAAAAGAGCCAGAGGTGGCATTTCCAGGGGCAGAGCTGGCAGCCAGGTCTCACAGACCTTGTGTCACTGCTTGTGACGTTATTAAAGGTATTAAAGGCATCGTGGGTGGTTTCCCACCCGCCTTACCATGCCTAGGCCCACGCCGCCAAAGACGAAGACGCTGAGTCTGAGCAGGGTCATTTCTGAGCAGCGACTGGCGAGTCTGCCAACCACCAAACCCTGGACAACCTGGCAAAGAAACACATGAGCACCATTAAGCCTGACATACTGTAATAATTTAAACAAACTCAAAAGAGAATTGCTGCTTTCTTCAAGCAAACAGGTTCTTCCATCAGGGTTTCTTTGACAAAAAGGACCTCACTGCCACAGTAAATGACTGGAAGGCATGATCCATTATTTCAAGTGTTTTGCCTTCTAGAGAGAGAACCATCCCATCAACTGGAAGTTTTACTCAGGGTGCATGCCTGAGTTTACCATCACTGCCTACTCAGCAGCAGTGACCGAAACTTTCTGAAAACGCTTGCAGATAGAACTTGTGATGTGTTTGTGAAACACAGTTAATACTACGGTCTTCATTCTTGGCAAGACCTCTCAAAGAAAAACTGTGCATTTGTAAGCAAAGGAGGAAAATGTCTGTACCTTCTCCTGCCATTATTTTAAACTATAAATATACAAATTGGGTGGTTCATCATTTTTAGGCAGGAAACAAGTATGACGGAGATGCTAATATCCAGTCCCAGCAGCACACGCAGATGTAAAGGATGGGGAACTGGTTCTACAGATTTTAAACAAAAACTGGGGGGGAGGGGGAGAGAAGGAAGAGCAAAATATTAAAATCCCAGGAATTATTTGACTTTTCCAGCACTTTGCAGAGCAAGGATTCCCTCTTTTATTTATCTGTTCATCTTCTCCCATACTTCAGGTGATCCTGGCCCAAGTGGACATGAGAGAAGAGAGGCTGGAAGAGATCATGGTTAAACAGTCTGACAGACTACAATACAGGGAAGGGACTGATAGGAATCTACTGAGTTTCTCCTGCCTTGAAAGGGTTTGTTTGATCCAAATGAAAACCCCTCTGACTTGAAAGAAGAGCTTTAGTTCAAAATGCTTTGTTTCACTTTATTTCTGTGGCAGTCCAACCTGGAGAAAACTTCAGTGGTCTGTTTGGACCAGGAATGACACTACACTTCACTCAGCCTTGTTGTGTTAGTCCTTAGGCAGAAACCCAAAGTCAGCTGAAAGGAAATGAGTGCAAAATAAATGAGAAAGTAAGTTATTAAACAGAAAGGATATGTTAATCTATAATAACCAGTCAAAAAAAAAAAAAAAAAAAAAAGAAAAAGCAAATAGCAATAGAGTGAAAATGAAGTTGACATAAAGAACAATAGCTACAAAATTAATATATTTCCAACAGCAAACAACTGAATGGAAAACCATCAAAATTCAACCCTTCACTTTGTTTCAGAGCACAAAGGATTTTTGACACGAGGGCACACCACACCACACCAAGAAGTCATTCTGGCTCCTGCCTCCTTTTATGTCATTGTCCCTGCCTTTGGCCAGGGCTTGAGAGCTTGGCTCACGTGTGCCCAGCTGCCACATGACACTGGCACAGGCTCTGCGTGTCCTTCCCAGGTCATGTCACCTGTCAAGCAGCCTCCGGGACAGGAGGACCTGCACGAGGCTTGGACAGTGCCTAAGGTGACCTGAGTCATCCTGACCAAAAGCCCTGCCATGAGAGGAGGCTGATACCAGCCCCAGCAGCTCCTACTCCAGGGGTGGGTGGGGAAACCACTGAGTGACGCTCCTTTAAGCTGAGTGCTCCAAAAAGGGAGAATCATCATTAACTTTTTGCAACTTCCCAGTCCCTCCTACAGCTGGGGCTGTGCTGAGTCACATGGGATGGGGGCTGAGCCTTGTCACAGGGCACGGATCGACTCGAGGGTGGCATCACCCAAACCCCAGTTCGGCTCTGCTGAGCCATTGGAGGAAAGGAAACATTTCCCAATTTGCCCAGGCTTGAATGGCATATTTTATTGGGATACACCGTGCAGGCACAGCCCAGTCCCTGCCCTTCCTTGAGTCATTGGGGTATAGCATCAGCAACGTCCCTGGTCTGATGGCCATGGGAGTGGCATTCCCAAAACCATTGCCATCACTGCACACCAGCCCCTGAGTGAAGGCAACAAGCACCACTGCAGCAGAGACAGGCTCTGAGCAGGCAGGACCTGGAGATGTGCAGAATGAGCTGGCCTCAGAGTCAGCAGAGCAGAGGGATGGTCCTCGTGCCAGTGCTGCCATTCCCCATGGGCTTTCCCACCACTTGGACTGTGACAATAAAAAAGCTCAAGGTAAAACATCACTGCTGAATCAACCAGCTTGGCAAGGGGACTATTCCCAAGGGCAAGAATGAGCCCAAGTCACCTGCTTTGCCCTTGGGGCTGGGCAGCAATCCTTAGGTTGTACAGATGGCAGTCCCCCCACGGGCTACCTGGGCTGCCTGCCTTCCTCCCCAGCACGGGCACTGCTGATCCAGCCATGAGTCCAGACAGGCAAGGCCCATCATCCTGAATTTGGACACAGAGCCTTGATTTAGGCACTAGATAATACTAGATAATATTTCCAGTCACCAGTAACTCTGACCTCACTTTCCAGTCTGAATTTAGACCTGAAAATCCATTACTTCCAGTCTGCAGTCTTCCCTGAGCCCAGAGCTCCTGGGCTGGCATGAGCAGCACCCACCTGTGCAGGCACATCTGGGAAGGTGAAAGGTGGCTCGTGTGCACTTTCCCATGTAAGATTTTGGACGTGGGCTGCCAGTTTACCAGAAGGTAGCAGGGACATCCCAGGTGACTTGGCCATCACCGCTCCCATGGACAAGCTCTGGTAGCTGATAAATGGAATTTATCCTGATTTTTAGTCTTACTGGTGTGTTCTGGGCTTTTTCCTTGCACATAAACTCCCCTTGAGATCGACTGTGATGGGCCTTACCCTCCTGCATTTCATTTTGCCTGGATGGTGCTTGCCTTTGTAACCTGACCTCCTTTGAAGTCGGGGAAGAGCCAGTGTACCTGGCTGGAATGCCTTCTGCCATCAATAAACAAAAGAGAGAGGAAATTGTTTGCAAGTGAAATAACAGGCACTGCCTGTGGCTGTGTACATATGTCACAGGAAAAACCAACTCATCTTTTTTTCCGCCCCCCTCTCCTTCTGTAAAGGCAAATAAGTCTCCCAATAAATGCATAAGAACAGCCAAATCTCTGTTCATCATTTTCTGCATTCAGCAAGCTGGGGATTTGTTACACTAGTCCAGCAAATCACATGGAAAAATACTCTCTTGCCTCTATCACTGCATTTGGTTTCTGGGAAAACAGCTGCTCCCATTTGCTCAGAAAGGCCAATTACCCATTTGACTGGGTTAACCTCTAACAAACTTCAGGAACCCCTTGCAGGATGGAAAAGATTGTGTTTGAAAGTCCAAGGTGCTTTTTTTTGTTTTTGGAGGACTTTTGAAGCACCAGCCTTGCTGCACGGAGCTGCTGCTGAGCTGACTGGCACCTGCAAGAAGCTGACCTCACCTGTGGAGGTTAGAGGAGCTGGGCAGGTGCTCAGCTGCTGCTCTGAGCTCAGAGGACATGGGATTGTCACTAAAGATTCTTCCTTCAGCACCGATTGAAAGCTTGACAGAGCCCAGCAACAAAATCGGTTCCCTTTCCCCGACAGCTCGGGAATGAGAAGCTGTGAGAAGGTCGGAAAGGCAGACACAGCAGGCCAGATAAGCTGGTACAGCCTCACAGAGGAGATGCAGGCCCCATCCCTAGCACAGATAGCATGATTCACATCAGAAGCTGCCTCCCACGCCCTGGACCCGTATCTCGCCTTTGAAATTGTGCCGGCTGGCAGTTCCCAGGCGAGCCCGGCTGGGGAGGGACCTGCTGGGGCAGAGCAGGGGGTCAGCAGCGCCCACGGGGCTTTTCTGCACAGCTGAAAGCGGCACAAAGCCCACGCTGGGGCACAAGGCAGCTGCTTCACTGACACAGCAGTGCCAGAAATCACCTCAGTAGTTCGGGCCTCCTGGAGGAGCAGGAGGGCGGTGGGGCTGGAAGGAGGGCCGATGGTGAGGACCAAACTGCTGAAGGCAGCACTTTGCCAAGCAGGGGGAAGAGGACCGTGTGTTTTGCAAACTCCAGCCTAATGGCTTTCTTTCCCCCTCCAACCCACCCCCCTCCACAGATATAAATCCTTCAAAGCGAGGAAACTGGAGAACTTTCTGTTTGTTGTTGCAAGGTCCTTTCACTAAGTGGGTTTTCCCCCTAGGCATACCTGGCTGTAATTAAATCCCCGGCTCTTTAATCATCTCTTTTGCTGTGTAGGGAGAAAAAAAAAAGCGAGAGGGACAGACTGGTGATAAGATGATACGCAATGTAAATCTCTCCTCCAGGAATCTCTCTCATCTTTTCAGGATCACTCCGTACCAACTTGTCCCTCCAGAAGCTGCACAGCTAGAGGTGGAGTTTGTATAACAATACAAATTTAAATGCAGTAAATAGAACAGATGTCTTATGATTTCTTGATCCTCAGGGTTATAAATATCTACCCCTTTATCCCACCCAGAGTTTTGTTTGCTGCATTTTGCTTTGGGTTTTTTTTTTGAGAAAAAGTTCTTAAAGGAAAGTTTCCCCCACCCCCTCCTGTGGTTTGAAATCTAAGCATCAGATGTGACTTGAGATATCAACTGGGGACTCCAGGTATTTCACTTGCCTAATCCTCCAGCAGCATTTTCCAAGCCACATACTA
This sequence comes from Urocynchramus pylzowi, assembly GCA_013397555.1. Classification (NCBI taxonomy): domain Eukaryota; kingdom Metazoa; phylum Chordata; class Aves; order Passeriformes; family Fringillidae; genus Urocynchramus; species Urocynchramus pylzowi. Next base: position 80,427 of record VZRH01005339.1, on the reverse strand, counting down.
CACCTGGAAGGTCTCCATGCTATCACACTTTCAAACTCAAAAAAAAGGAAAAAAAAAAAAAGTAGTCTAGGAGTCTAGGTTCATTTCTGCCCATTACTCAAAATGAAATTATTTTAAACCATTATGAAATTAATTATTCTCTGGAGGGAGACTGAATGGCATTTCACTCTGCCAGGCACTCACTATGAGGGAAATCTCATTTGCATGGCTTCTCAGATGAGAGGGCTCTGGAAGCCCAGCCCTGGAGGACAGAGGGATTGTGTCCCTGAAGGGCTCTCATAACTCTTGCCTGGAGACCTACCAGTGATCAGATAAAGGTGTTTCAAGCACATCATGAGCAAGGGCATCTCTGCAGTGCAGGCTGCCTGGTGCAGAGGCAGCTCTCCTGCTGTCTGCCTTCCTCTCCTCATTTCGTTATCTCCCACAGGATTTCTCTTCACCTGGCACAGTCCCAGCTCGTCAGACAGCCCCACACTTTCAGGGTGCTTCAAGAATCACTGCAGAGACCTGGACTGCTTGAATTACCCCCATGTCCTTCTTTCATTTCCCATCAGTCCGTTCCAGCCTCAGTCATATTCCATTTTCTAAGCCACAACTCTGTTTCCTCATCAGACATTTTTTTGTCTTAATTCTGTCTCACTGCCTTCCCACACCCCCTTTCCTGACCTTGCCTGGCTGTGTCCTGACCTGGACACGAGCCCCCTTCCTACCCTCACTGCACTTCAACCTGCCCAAACTTTCCCATGTCCCCTGCTGTTAGAAGATGCTCACCACAGCATGAGGTGAGGCTGAGGAGCTCTGGATGGGATCCCTCAGGTGATGCCTGCATTAGTGGTGTGTCTAAACTAACATCCTCCATCTGCAAAGAGGGCAAACACCTCACCTCCTAGAGGGTCTGTGTTTCTGTGCTGATTCCCCATGCAAAGAGCTGTTTGGGATAGCAATGACAAAGAACTTGAGTTGCCTACTTAAAATTAGGTGGACTGACTCAAAGCCTCTCAAAATCTCTAGGTACTCTGCAGCTGGCTTGAATGAGAGGAATGAGGAGAAACAGATTCTTACAGTGCATTGGCCACTTCTCACCACAGCAGGTCAAATGAGGTTGGGAAACTGAAAAACTAGATTAAGCAATTGGAGCATAATATCCTTGGGGTGGGAGAGGAAGGCAGGAAGACACCATCACTATTTGAGTCATCCTGGGATTGCTGATCAGGCTGGGAAAGGGAGCTGCAACATTGCCTTCTGTAAGAGGAATATGTAAGTTTTGAGAATATTTAATTTAGAAAAATAGAAACCACAATAACACAAAGAAATAATTTTCCCCTTAATTTCTTTGATGGTCCCTTCCAGCTATAAAAGTCCTTCAACACTATCTTTTTCAAGTCCAGGAAGAGATGCAAACATGGGGGACAGGTTTCTTCTAACAGAAGGGCTCAGGGCAAGTCCAAGAGGATGGGAAAATCCTCACTATGATTTACAGAAGGGCAAACTAAAGAGTAAAAAAAATCAAAGCTGAGTATCTCATTGATGAAATTAACTGAAAATTACATTATAATCCTTATGAATAGAGCTATCATTTACTCAGTGAAGTGGGGAAGCCAGTCAGCAGATATTAATCATCGTTCACCTATCCAGATTGGTGGATTTCACTTGCACCTTAATCTGCATTTGTATCTCATCAGTATCAATTCACTGTACAGCAGAAACAAATGCATCTGAAATGCCAGCTTAGGCAACACAAGCAGCTCTGGGCTCAGCAGGACAGAGCCAGCACACTTTTATTCCATGCCTGCTAGAGCAGCCCAAACAGAAAGCAGCCATAAAACATTAACCCAGACACCACAAGAGGTATATTTGGGTGGTTCTAGACAGATACCTGAAAATAAGGACATGAATTCTAATGTTTTAAAATAATTTAAAAACCAGAAAGTAAGAGTTCAATTTGATCCAGTTGAGGATCTTGTCCTGCATAAACCAGAGCAGAGTTTGGAACTGCCACTGTAGGATAGTCTTAGCAATATGGATAGAAACTGCATAGATGTATGAAAGAAAACTGCCTGGCTGATAAAAGCCAGTTTCTGTGTCAAATGTCCCAAGGCAAAGACTCCCCAGCAGAGTAGATGCTGCACCTGAGCCTGCAGGGCTCTTCTGGGTTGGATTGTGGCAACAGGAATGATTGGCCTCTGTGGGATGAAACTGTGACTCTGGGAAGGGTCAGGTCTCTGGCTAGCCCTGGCATCTGATCATCCATGAGGAAGCAGAGTGGATGCTGCAATTCCCATATCTTCCAGGGCTGTGTCTCTGTGTGGGGTGCCCAGCACTGCACAGGAGGTCACCTTATCTACAGCAGTTTCAACCACACTAACCTGGGGAACAATGGCACTGAAGGCAGACAGATATTCCAGACAACACAGCAGTGTCCTCAAGACAGTTCTCCTGGACCCAGCAGCAGTGTCCAGGCTCCATCTAGCCACACAAAGCCACTCCTCACAAGAGCCACTGCTGCCCACGTTGCCCAGCTCTAAACAAGCACACCACAGCCACGCTGCAACTCCAGCTTTTATTTCTGCCTGTGTAACAGGGGTTTAACTGGTATGTCTCAGATTAACAGCCCAGCTGTGGGGAGTCCTTCTGCATTCAAATGGGGAAGAAGATGTGGGCCAGTGACTTGGCCCTGCTAACACCTGAGTGATTCCTGCAGAGCCTGGTCTAGGAGGCAGAATACAAGGCTGACACAGGGAAAGCTTCTGAAAGCAGTGGAGTGTGGGTCAGAAGCTTGCTTTGGAGAGCAGCTGCTGATCACCCCACTTTTCACACTGTTTCCAGACTGTGCAGGGGTAAACTGGTCTTCTTTCCAAAGAGGCTGAATGGGACTGCATTCAGAAGGTTGGAGATGTTCACAGGACCAAGAGACAACTAGTCCAAAGCCACCTTCACAGGAGGGACGTGGCAAAGGCACCATCTGCTCAGCTCCAGCCAGGTGACACTGCAGAACCCAGCTGCTGATGTACAGCCACGCCTGTCTGCTGCTCTACCAAGATGCCCAGATTTGGTGAGACCAGGCCAGAGCCCAAGTGACTGGCAATACTGTGCCAAATCCAAATCACAAAGAAAGCTGCTTAAGCTGCCATTCCCCAAATGAGAAGCTCCCACAGGAACTCTGTGGCAATTCCCAGGAAATGAAGAGGATTTAATGACAAGACCACTCTCCTTCAGGATATTGCCTAACTTGCATTCCTACCTTGGGGCTTGGTTATAACCATCTGCTGCTCTTTCTGCAAAATCATTAAGCCTCTTCCTCCAAAAGGAACACTCTGCTATAACACAACATGGCACATTTTTGACCTTATTTCTGCCTAATTCAGCTGACTTTTCCCTTTTACCCATTTCCCATTTTGCTAGTCTCCTAACCATGTTCCATCACCCACCTTTCTGTGCTTTGTTGTTTTTTGTTTGTTTGTTTGTTTTTGTTGTTGTTGTTTTTGTTTTTGTTCTGTTTTGGGGCTTTTTGTTTGTTTGTTTGATTTTTTCTTTTCTTTTTTTTTTTTCTTTTTTTGGGAGTCACAAGCTTGCTGTGCTTGTTTCTATGTAGCAGAAACAAGTTCTTCTACACTGAAGGGATCTTCAGTGAAAACACCAGTAAGATTGTCTGCTTTCCTGAGTATACAGAGTGCTACTGTATAAATGTAAATCAACTAACCTGCACCTGGAAAAACCTCAGCCAAGGCACTTTAGCTTCAATTTAAGTTTTCTTACAAAACCCAGGACATGTTAGTCCAAGGAAATTTTAGCTCTACAGCTTAAAGAACCACGGAGAGGGACAAGGGGAACAAAGCTTTCAGGACACTCCTTGCTCCAATTTCTTCCCATTCCAAGGAACAGAGTAAATTTGGAGTCACTTCTCTTTTTGAAGCTAAATGCTGTATGGCAGAGCTAGGATTTGCCTGTCAATAATGCACCTGGATTTGGAAGAGCATGTGTCCAGAAGGTAGTGAATTAGGTAGCAGTGTGGCAAGCTAATCTGTCTAAGAGGGGGACTTGCACTTCACTTACCATTTGAAGGACACCAAAATATGACATCAGATATCCAGACTCCACTGCTTCCAAGCCAAAGAAATCCATAGAGATGATGGAAAACATAATCATGAACAAACCTGGAGGGAGGGTTAATGCAAAGAGTACATCAATACACTTGCACTGCATGTAATAGCCCAAACCCTGCTCCCAGTCACCACCAGTCCAAGTCAGTAGCTTTCCCTGGGTTTGCCAGCACTGGGTATAAACATGAGCACAATCCTATTCAAAGTCATTGTAGTAATTTAATCTTTAAATGTTAACTTTTTTTTAATCCCCCTTACTTTCATCTTTAAATAATGTGACTATGTAGGCTGTAGTTTCAGCTGTTAATTATAAACTGGTAAATATTTGTATCACTGAAGCCAGGCTAACCATTAAGACAGCAAGAAAACATTTGTTCAGACAAGACTGTAACCATAAAAATAATCTGATTGGATTCCTCACCCCTTTTGCCTGGCTTCAGATATTCACTGTGGGGAACAACCCAGTGACATCAGCCAAAATGCAGTGGTTTCACTGCACACCTCAGCAACGATGTCTGGGGCACGTGAAAAATCTTTTGTGTGGACTGACAGTGATGCCAACACTAGCAGTCAGGAAAGTATGGGCAGAAAGAGCACAGACCAGGTCTGCTTTTCAATTGAGGCAATTTCTGGAAAGTGTAACAGAGAACATCCCCTCAATCTCAAATGAAAATACAATAGTGTGCTGTTTTCCCCACTGCCAAACACACACAAATACAGGCATGCTTGCACATGCTCCCAACCTTACAGAGAGAGCCATCAAATTAAAACTATTATGTGAAAACATGCACTTTGAGTGTGGTGTGGGGTAAGAGTCTGCTGCTTTCTCTAGTGTCCTGTGCACCTGAGATGGACTAAGACAGTAGGAAATTGGGGCTCTCTGGGTATGAAGAGATGTGCCTGTGATCAGTGATCCCTTCCCAGAAGGATCACTGATCCTTCCAGGAAAGAAGAGACCAGATGACTTTTAGCTGTCCTGCCTTTCTTTGTAAGATACTCTGAGTTACAAAGACTGGGTAAAAAGGGAGCCGTGTTCCTCTCCTTCCTGAAAAAAGCAGAATGCAGGAGGCAACATGTGAGGACTGAGAAGACAGCTGGTGGCCTGGCAAAGTGACATGGCATGGGGAGGATTTGCCAGCTTTTCCTGGAAGGATGAAGAGGGTGATTCCAGATTGCTGGTTAAAGCTCTGATTGCTGGCTAAACACTGTTCAGGTCACTGTTAGCGAGCTAAACGCTCGCTTCTTGATGACCAAGAACAACTCCACTGCATCCAGCAGCCCAACCCCAGCACCACCACTGCAGCACCTGCAGCAACAAGGACCTGCCTCCAGGCACCCCAAGCCTTTGCCTGGAAGGAGCACTGCCTTCCCATCCCAGGACCTGCCACAAAGCCTTCCTGAACCCCACCGGAGACACGTCCTCCCCCTTAACTGGAGTAGCTGGCCCCCAGCTGGCTCCATGGGGTTGGGAGAAAGGGATGGGGGGCAGAAAGGGTGCCCTGCTCTTCTACTCCCCAGCTATGTGGAGAAGGTGCCTGGGAGCTGGGGCTCATGAAGATCTATGGCTTCGCCACACCCCTCCACGGAGAGCACCCCGCTGTTACCCAGTTACTTTGAAATCACTCTCAGCTCAAGCCAGTTTAAGGTAACATGCAAATTCCAGTATTTACTCACAACACCCAAAGCAGGCAACAGGGTTGCACATGTTTATAAAAGGCACACGTGATGAAATGAAAGAAAAACCACACTTGGTTTCACTTGTAGGAAGATTAGATGGAAGCAGGCGCTCGCCCTTCATCCTGCACCCCACTGCAGGTACCACCTAGGAGGGGCTGGGCCTTCCTATGAACCTGATTCTGCTTCCTGGTACTCTGCTCCAGCTTCTACAGGCTCCCCTCCCCTTTGAAGTCCCTCATCAAGTTAAGACAGATTTGGATCTTTCTCCTCCAAACAAGCTGCTTTCTTTCAGAGCAGGGGAATAGGCTGTGCTCTGTAATTAGAATTATACATTGCACGGCTCCCCTGGAGGTGCAAAGGTCTTATTTTCAGATGGGTGGCACCCCCTGTGCCTGCATGGTCCCCTGAAGCTGCCTGGAGGAGTGAGACCCTCTTGCCCCTCTTCTCTCAGAAACTGAGGTGGTCTCTCCCACTGGTAACACATTTCTTGATGAAACCCACAAGGTGAGTCTCAGATTGAACTAAAAAAAAGATGTTATGCTCATTGGAACAAGCATTTCTTACAAAGATCTCAGCAGGTTCCCAGCTGGGTAGGCTGCAGGTCAGCTGAGTGCAGCCACATCAATAATGATAAGCCTCAGTCCACACTGACAGGCTCAACGTGGAAAAACAAAAGGAAAATGGCATAAAATACCCTCAGAAACCTTGCCTTTTTTGAGGATGTCTAAGAAAAGGGTGAACTCCTTAGAAAACCTGGCATCAGTGGGATGAGTAACAAAGGTGATGCAGCAGAAAGAAGAGAAATGGTCTGCGAGATGCAGTAACAACGACAAAAAGCACCAAGGAAAATCAGGAGTGCAAACCCTCCTTTCAAAAAAATAATAAAAAAAATAAATAAAAAAAAGATGTGACATGTCTGAAAGCAGCCTGTAGTTTTGGAGGGCCAGTTTAGCACTCCCTACTGCAAGATGGGGTGAGAAGGCAAGCACAGCCTCTGGGAGCTCATCACAGCCCTCCTAACTGGACTGGAAATGTGATGGGATGCAGAGCCCCAAGGCTCACTGCAAAACACTCTTCCACACGAGAAAGAAAATCCTTTAGAAAACGGGATGCAGGTGCTAAAGCAATCATGCTGAAACCAGATTTTCCAAAGGGATTAGGCAGCCAAAGATTCATACAAGCAGCTATTTATCAATATTTTCAAGGCCCTGGTGATTTCTTGTCAATGAGAGTTACTTTTGATATTTTTATCCTCTTGGTTTTTTTTTTTTTTTTCTGTCTCCTATCTACCACAATGCAGTGAGGCTCTCTTTTCCCAGGTCAGCTGAGAAGGTAACTCTGCTGTGCTGGAGCTGTCTGCTGCCTGTCCAATCCCTCCTTTGCTGCAAGAGGCACAGAGCCCACATCTCTGCTTTTATGCAACACAGGGAGGAGGTTCCCAGCCCTGCAGCCCTCCCAGGGAGGTTCTTTCCATCTCAAACGAGCTAATTTTAGACAACAATGAGATCCATAAGGAACAAAAGATTTTCTTTGCTGTATATCACAAACTTGTTTACAAAGTAAATAGAAAACGGTCTGTAATTTGGGCAATCTAATTAATTATACAGTTGCAGCCTGGGGATGAAAGTTAAATGAGCTCATGAGGAGCTCAGCCTCCAGCTGTGTGCTGTAGAGAATTAGTGATGGCCAGATACCCTTCCAGCTGCCAACAGTTTGGTCAGTGACCTGAAGTGAAGAGAGACCTGCAAAGAGAAGTCTCTAGGATTTTAATCACTCCTCGCTGTAGTGTGAGTGCTACAGCAGGAGTGCCTCAAGTGAACTTTCTCCTACCCTTACAGAAATACTCCCAGTATTTCAGTGACAGACTGAAATCCCAGTGCCTTAAATCCCAGTTTCACTGTCTCCATCCTCTTTGCCTAGAAGCTGCCTTGCAGTTTTGGGCAGGAGATGTTTATTTCGGTTCAGTGAGCATTTTTGCTTTGCACAGGGAAAGAAGAACGGATTCTGTGACAGACAGGAATTTGCATTTCGGCAGGAATGTCTAAAGCAAAGTGCATTTTGCCTGGCTTTTGGAAAAGAGAGAGCACACAGGAAATTACTGTGGGAAGTTCACATGGATGCAGTCTCAGGCATTTTTAACAGAGAAAGAATGCTACTTTAAGAAGAGAAATGAGTCAGAATCAGCTAAGAAAACCCTTTTAAAACATCTTTCTCGTTCTGTGAAATGCTGTCATTTTATACACATTTTAGAGTGCGGTTTTAGAAGTTTATTGTCTTAAGAACCAAAAAAATTGCATTGTTAGGTCAAGCCAGCAGTGGTTTGAGACTGTATCCTGTCTCCTGTGGCAGGGGTAGGACCAACTGGCATTACTGATCTCAGCAAGTACCAGCTACACACAGCAAGGGAAAAAAAAAACCAAAAATCCTTTACTTCCAGCTCCAGTTGGACTCTTCCCCAGAGATATTGCAAGAAATAACAGATGAGCCTGACCAAGCCCAGGAATGCCATCCCCTTCTGGTTCAGCCACACTCCACAGCCAAATTTACTTTCATTTGTAAAATGAATTTACAGTTTACAAATTAGCATTTAATTTGTAAATAATGTTTCACGCTCTTTAAACTTCAAGGAGTTCTCCAGACAAAAATGAATTGGAAAAAGATGCAAAGTCTAAAAGCTAGGGTGCCTTAAGTCCCCTCTTAGGATCCCTGTTCAGAAGGGAAGTGCCTCATGTTCAGATGAGTGCCTCATGTTCAGATGCATGATACACACATGTTATGACGTGCACAAAGCTCACTTCTTGAAATCATCATCAGGAGAAACTGCAGTTTTTGAGTTGGACTGGGAAAAGAGCTGTGAAGGCTTTGTGGAACAAAGAGAATGGCAGAGAACCATGTCACCCTGTCCTTACACATTACTGATGAGGATGACATTCAGCTTGTCTCTACTCAAGTGTGTGGGGAAAGAAGTTAGAAGGTAGGCAAAACTGAAGATTATTAAATTGTGCCCAGGGATACATAGTCAGGCAAATAGGGAGCTATGAACCCTGCCAGAACAGCAACTGACTCAGAGGAAGCAAGGAAAGAGATGGGATTGGGAAAGGTTTGAGGGATCAGCAAGTTCCTACCATGACACAAAAAAACCCCAGCAGAATATATAGGGAAGAGAAGAATAAGCATGCCCACCAATGTGCAAGGGAAGACACATGCTGTGGGTCCCCTGTGTGCAACTCGGCCCTCTCTTCCATCAACAATTTTTAATTGTTGGGAAAAAGGTTAGGATACACATACACCTTAAAATCCCTAAGGAAAATCAGGAAGGACCTCAGTTTTTCCAGCAGAGGACAAACAATTTTTTTCTGCTCTGAAGATCTTACAACCTAAAGAGAAATGACAGACAAGAGGAAAAAACATTTGCAGTGAGGGGGATGGAGAGATAAAGTGATTTGCCAAAACTCCCAGATGCAGCTTATGACAAGTAGTGTGTTGGACATTAAATCCCAGGCTTCTGACCCTGTGTAGCTGAGATTACCTGAAAGCATCCATCATCAGGTTAGGAGGTGAATCCTCACTGCTCTGATTAAAAGCAATGTGCTTCCAGTAACTTGAGACAAGCCTGGCCTAGAGTGTTCATCATCCTGTTGTAAACACATCAGCAATCCTGGCTAATGGGTGAGATTTACCTATGGGAAGTCCAGCAAAGACCTTGACTATGAAAACTTCCATTACTCCCGGAAACTTCATCAGGCGCAGGATTTCTCTGATGCTAAACAAGCTGCCAGACTGTGATGTGCCTGCAGAGGATGACATATGGATTAATATTCTGTTTATACAGGTTAAGGGTAGAAAGCAGGAAACTCTGAGACTCTGCTCAGGTTCAAAAACCACCCAAAACCCGCATCTCTGCTGCACCAGCTTTGTGCCCATGGCAGGAGGTTGGGACCTGGTGCCAGGTCTGCATGCAGAGGAACCCTCTGAGACAGTGGGGTTTCCTCCCCTGTGAGGCCAAACTAACCCTCAGCAAGGGCTCCACAATCACCTCTCCTGAGACACAATTCTGGGCTGGAAGACTGCAATTCTGTATGGGAGGGTGATCAATATATTTGGAATAATCCTCTTCCATAAGCTCAGCTTAGACATTGAAGCGTCAGCATCTCAAGGCTGGGACCTTTTTGCCCTTAAATCAACTCCAAGCTCCTTCAGCAGTTCTTGCAGCATGTCAATCCCTTGTCCCTTTTCATGTAGTATTTTTCAGAAACAAAATACTCACTGTGCTCTGTCACGTGATGGTCTGACTTTGGTTTGGTCTGAGAAGGGATCCAAACCACTGCTATCAGGGTGTTGATGAGACTTCCCACCAGCCCAACATACATAGGAACATAAACACTGCAAACAGAAAAAAGGTAGAGGTAACTGGCTAAATACCATAAACAAGGTATTTATACCTCCACCCTGCAAAGGCTTGGGCATTTGGATGAGGAACAATTCCCCTTCAAGTCACAGTACATAAGGCATTGAAAGAACTCACATCCTTTCATGGAGAGTTTGGATGTGACCACAGTTTGAAATTTCACCAAAAGATGGTTATTTTTATCAAGATAGTTTATAATTTTATTAATAATAGGGTATAATACAATGCTTTTAAATCCCCAAGTGTCAGGGGAAAAGAGCTTTTCTTGGTTTAATGAAGCTTAGAAATCTTCCCACAGAAAGCACAGCACCTGCTTGTTAGAATCCATCTAATCCCTGTCTAATCCCCAATTTCATTAGTCTAAGTATCATCTCACTCCTTGAAATTTCTCAGTGAAATAAAATGAAGTTAAGGAAAGTACTCAAGATGATTAAGGATGGTAGAATACGGCCTACAAGCAGAACTAAACCCACCAGAGAGACTGTACCGTTTGAAAAGGGGGCATTCAAAATAAAAACACGATTACAAAACCTTCTGAGAAGGTAAACAGCATTTTGACTGATGCACTTACTTTTCTACAAAGGTGCCCCAAACCAAATCAGTATCAACTATCAACTACCAAACCAACTTCAACTATCTCTCAGAGCCCCAACATTGAATCTTTAACAGAAATAGGGTCACATCCTTGGGTGTAGGCACAGTGAACAGAAATTATTAACTATAGTTGTACAATGATAAAAAGGAACAATTACAACTTATCTAAAAAACACAAACATGAAAAAGTCAATAGAGCCAGTAATTAGTCCCCAGTTATCCCTGTCCTCTTAAAAGAGAAGATTAGGAAATGACTCCTCCTAGTCTTTCAGGGTATGTGGGAAGATTCCACACTCCAAAGGGCTTTAATTTTAACAAATGCAGTAGAGCAAAGTCCAGGCCTGGAAGACTGAAACTGAGGGAAGTCAGGCTGTAAACAAAGAGAGAAGCTTGTTTTAACAGTGAGAGCAATTATCCACTAAACCAGCTCATTAAAAGTCTCCCCCATCATGAGAACCCAGTTGTACGGTTTCCTAAAATGTGTGCTTAGAACCAACCACAGGAAGCAGGTTTGGGGTGGAAATGCCAGGAGAAACACCTAAGGCTGGTGTCATGTAGGGCACAAGACAAAGTGACCACCCTGGTGCCTTGGAGGCATCCAAATTTAAGCATTTTGGACTTCAGCAAAGTAATGCCTCTATTTCACCAGAGAAGGCTTTGAAGTTTTGCAGATCCATGCCGACTTGGAGGTGAGTGTGCCATCCCTGCATTCCCAGCAACCTGTGCTGCCACAAATAAGATGTAAAAGCAAGCTGCAAGCCCCCAGCTGATGCTCCCTGTGAGATGAGACACTGCTCATTGCCTGTTTTTTTACTGCTGATTTCCTTGTCAGGCTATGGTGCAGGTTTTTCATGAAATAACCAGCAGCACCAATTGTAAAAGCCTCAAGTTTCCTCCATGCTAGACAAAGGCACAGTCTGAATAATTTCTGGAGTATTATTTAAGCCACAGAGCAAGACAGTCAAGGACTGAGATGCAAACAAGCAAGAAAAGCATCAGAGAACAAAAATAAATATACATACATACATATATACATACATATATATATATATACACACATACACACATGCTCCTGCTAATAGTAACAGCAAAAATCCCAGCTGAATATTTTAATTCTCATTAATTATTATTAAAACAACACAGCCAGATAGTATCTTTCTGCAAAAGGACTTAGCACAGTAATTTAGACCTGCTGCCTTCTATCCACCAAGCTGCTTCACTAATTAACTCAGACCACAAAATTAGTCATTTACTGGATCATTACTTTTCATTTTTAGTGCAGCAGATTGCCACTTTCTAAATTAAAATTATATGCCAAGCAGTTCCCAAAGTACTGAAATCAAATTTGTGGACAAAAATTTTTATCCAAGACATCCAGAATTTCTACTTTGCATTGTAACATAAAGTAAATTTACTAAGAAAATAAAAAGGATAAAATAACCAAATAACCAAAATAAGTAGATGCAGCTGGCTAAATGGGGGGCAGGGGGAGGGTGTGTGTGGGGGGAGTGTGGTGGTTTTGTTTTTTTTTTGTTTTTGGGTTTTTTTTTTTTTTTTTTTTTGGTTGGGGGGTTTTTTTTNATAAGAGCGTAATCCACACTAATTTGGGGATGAGTGTTTGTTTGGTTGGGGTTTTTTTTTGTTTTATTTTGTTTTGTTTTAGTTTTGTTTTGTTTTGTTTTTTGGGTTTTTTTGTTGGTGGGTTTTTTTTTCTGGGGGTTTCTCTATTTCAAGCTTTCATTCTGATATGTAAAAAACACATCTCAAAATTTTTCATCAGCCAGAAGAACTTCCTTTCCAGCCCTACTTTTTCCTGAGGTTGTCCAGAATCCCACATACCAATGTAAATATGTTTTACTCTTCACATCCAAGAAGCATTACAGTAAGCAATGACAGAAGAATCACTCTGTAAAACTCTAAGCAAACAATGCCCTGTGCTTACTTCACTGCAAGTGTAGGACTGTTAATTCACTGCTGTGAAAGGGGGAGGAGAACCTTGACAATTTACGTGTTTGGGAAAACCTGGGCTTGATATAAAAAATTTGTGGAATTTTACATGGCTGGTTGATGAAATCAGAGAAATCCAGTAAAATATGGAGCTCAAAACTGTGTTTCCCACACAAGCCTGAAGCAAAGTCATCTGAAAATTCCTTTTCCTAAGCATGTCTTTCTGTAAGTGCTCCATCTTTTTCCACACATTAAGCACTGTCATTTCCCTGATGGAAAGGTGAGGAAGGTACACCCTCCAGTTAGCTGCTCTACTATCTCATCCTTCAGCAGGGACAAATGCTGAAATTTGACATAACGCACCTGTGTCCTGGAAACCACCTTTTGCATTTGTTTCTTGGCTCATTTAAGAGAGATTAAATGAAACCAAGGGAGGTGGTGGTAGGAATGCTTTGCTGAGTTGGTAGCACCTGCTGAACAAGAGCTGGCTCATGGTCTCTCATCTGTTTTTTTTTTTTTTTATTTTAAAATTTAAGCATGAACTCCCATCCCTGCTGATATCAGCCAGAGTCCTTCTGCGTTCAGTTTTGTGTTTGGCTTATCAGGAGGAAGCCTCACCAGGAAGGGATGCAGGGGCACTATTGAGATAAATGAAGTACATCAAGCAGGTTGCTCCCGTGGGACCTTTTCCCATCCTGTTCCCCTTCCTGCTCTCCCTCTCATCCCTCCTGGCTGTCCACAAACCAGCCATGTGGAACCAGAGTGAGCCCTGCCAAACCCAGCAGCAGATTTCCTGAGCGGGGCGGAAGAACAAAGGCTGTGGGCAGGACTAATACAATCAAATTAAATGGAGCAAAAGGGCACAGCAGCTTTGGCAGCTGAGCTCATTGTATGGCCTCTTCCAGCTTCATGTTGATTAATGAGAGATTAAGGGCCTTTACTGTCCTGGGCTTTATGGTCAAAATAACTTGGGTAACTTTATCTATGTGCTTCAGCATGTTATTTAGAATTCCTCTGCTTTTTAATCTGTAGAGAGAGAGCCCCTTCCTGACTTTTGTCAGCAGCCTCCTTGGTCTTCCCTGGGGACTTCTGCTAGCAAAGCCCCTTTTCAGCTGTCAGCTAAAACCACAGCTGCCCCCTATTCTTTTTGTTTTTTCAGCCTTGCCATGAAGCAGAGGAATAAAGCGCATTTTCCCATCCTGCATGGGACCGATGTATCCCAATCTCCTGCCTTCAGGAGGATGCAAACATTTTGGCTGCAGGGAGCAAACACTTGAATCTAGGACTAGCAGGAACTAGGGTCTAGGAGGAGTAGTTTTTTCCAACATGACTAGCTGCAGCTTGTCCCCACATAAAACTTTCAGAAAAACAGGAAGAGAACATGAGCAGAGGGACCTGGAGGCCAGGAGCCCCTAACATCAGCCAAGCACTACTTAACAACCTAACAACAGCCTCTCCAAACTTTCCTGAAGCCAATAGCTAAAAGGTGGTGGATGCATTTAAAGCATTCTTTTAAAGAGTTTTAAAGGGTTTCAAAAAGTGGGATGGCCACTTGCCACAGGACCCATGGTGTGGCCCAGTGCAAGGCTCACTTGGTAGCCTGTGGCCATGGAGAAGGGACAAGTGGCTGGCAGCTAAGACAACCCATCTGGAAACTCCATCCTTAATGCTGGTGGGAAAGCAGAATTGATGATGAAACCATTAATAGTAATGTACTGGAAAACAGATTGACCCTCAAAAAAATCCTAGGATCCAAAGCCAGCTGGAGGAGGGTTGCATTTCTTCCCAGCTAACACTTAACCAGCCCCTGTATCTACTGGCAGGTAAATCCCAACCTTCACCACACCACCCAAGGGCAGCAAAGTGAGGAGCTAATCCATGTTCCTTCACAACCTGCTCTCATCAGGGTCAATTAGTATGAGCCAAACGAATCAATCAGAGTTCAGTTTCTGAATTAAGACATGACAGTAACACAGCAAGGACTCACAGAGGCTCTCCAACTCCTGTTACCTGCCCCTGAAGTCAGAGGTGGCACACATGCAGCATCTGAAAAACCTGGCAAACTTTAGAGCAAATGCAACTCTTGAAAAGCAGGGCCTGGCCAAAAAAGAACGTGTGGGTGTGTATAGGTACATACATAGGTACAAATACATGTGCAGAGCATTCCACAGTAGCTTTGAAACAATGCTTGCAGCAAAACTTCCATGAAAACTCAATCCCACAAAGGCATGTGCAGCATGCAGGCATCAGGCAGTGGACCAGGAGCAGGGGAGAGGCCACTGGCCAGGCATTTCCAGGCATATTTCCAGGTGTATTTCCAGGCATATTTTCAGCTCACAGGCAGGGAGCCTGAGCAGAGTCCCAGCTGGTACCTGCCAGCCACAACTCCCAGGCAGTGCCAAGCAGGGATTGGGCACCAGAACCTCCTGCTTCCACCAAGGGCAGCTACAACAAACCAACAGGGCCAAAGTTTTGAGCTCCAGCCCAAATTCCAGTCCTTACTCGGCTGCAATTCCCATCTTTGATTTCCTGCCTGACCAGCCTGGGACAGACCATGGAGGCAGGTGCCTAGGGGGAGGCTGCCTGTGCCATGAGATGGTTTCAGTGGCTTTCCCATTAGCATTCCAGCCACAGAGCCCTGCTCTGCACAGCCCAGGAGAAGAACACACGCGTGTAATTGCACAACGAAACGTTGCGTCAATGCAGCGATTCTTTCCAGGAGGAAGCAGCTCCCAATGATTCCCCGAGGATTAAAGGATCAATGTGTATTTCGGCAGTGAATGGGATTGTGTTTGTTTTCTTTCTCTTTTTCTTAATAAAGTCAAAGTTGAACATGGAGACAGCACAGATTGTTTTTTAGTGACTCACTCCTACTTCAAAACTGCGCTGCATAAAGCCGGCATTCAGAGCCGGCCCAGATTCCTTAAACAGCTCTGAGAGGACTCTCAAGATATTTCTTTGATTGCAGTTTGGCCACACTATCTCCTCATACCCTTAGAGGGGCAGATATAGGTGAAAAAAAGCTGGTGAGTTAAAAAGAAAAGCAAAGCAAAACACTGAGGTGAAAAAGAGAAAGTTCAGGTGAAATCATGACACCAAACCGTGGGCTCTGGTAACCAGCTTTAGATCTGTAAGAAAGTGAGCAGTGGCCACTGTGCTCCAGATAACTTAGTGATGCATAAGCTACTTCATAACTTATTGCAAATTAGTGATGATTTTGTTCAAGGAACTCTGTTTTACTGCCTTGCTGAATGCATTTCTTCTCTGACCCATTGTGGTCTGATCTATATTGTTGAGATTCTGCCTAAATATAAAAAAAAAATCAAACAAAAAACCAACTAAAAAAACACAAAACCAACCAAACAAAAAAAAAAAACCGAATCAAAAACCCAAGCACAAAATTTCACTAAGCCTTCTTAAAAAAACAAACCCACAAAAGCCTCAACCAAAAAAAGACTTATTGAGTGTACAGAATTTTCCCACATTTCCTAGGATGTTCATGCCAATGTACAGAGCTAGTCCAGCTTCCACAGCCCAGGGCAAGAAACAGCACCATAACACACATAAACTCAGACAACCCAATGCTCAGCAGACTTCAAGGCAGCACTACAGGAGGAGGACCACCCATCACATTATCCATGCCTTTGAGAGGAAAACAAAACATCCCCAAGTCTTCCTTTCTGCAGTTCCTACTCCTGTCCTCATGGAAAAAACATTACACAGAGACATGGAGAAATGTGTTCCCCATCTCTTGACACAGAACACAAAACTTGAGTGGATAGCCACCCCCTCCCATGCCTCATCAGGAAAAGGGGGGAGTTCACCATCCTGATGCAACTGGAAACCATTACCAGGTTGTCATTTTTGCCACATATGCTTTAAATGAGGAGCAGCAGAAGTCGGCTGCTACTGCTTTGAGCAGAGAAGGAGGCTTTTTTTTCACTATGGTGAGCTTGACATCACTGCAGGCTGTCCAAGGAGGGAGTGAGACTTCACATCCACACCCTCCAGAGAGCCCCTCACAAGGTGAGAATGAGTCACCTGCAGACAAGTGCTCATTCAACTGCTTATTTCTAGTGGCAGCCACATCTGGAAAATTTGTGAGGTGCCGAAGGGAAAAAATACGAAGAGGGGAATGGGCAGCCTCCATGACCTGTTTCCATCAGAACTGGGTGAGGGAGGGGTGTGTAAGATTGGCACTGGTGCATTAGCAGGGCAAAGAGCCAGGAGTGGAACCACAGGGATACATCAGCCGTGGGCTGGGGACATCAGATGTGGGACAGGAACAGGACTTCACAGCCATCACCAGCCATTGGAGCCACCTATGGATTAGCTTCCCTTAAGGAACATTCACTCCTGTGTGTGTCACTGACCCAGCACAAGGAGTGTTGCAGGTGGGTCTTGATACTCAGCCTTGAAGAAAAAACATGAGGGCAATGTAGGGCACTGAATAAAAAGCATTGGGGTTCTTCCACGGGGAAAATCCTCCTTTGGCAGAGATCCCCAGGTAAAAAGCATTTTGTATGACTGGATAAGGCTGGCTGTCCATCAAGGGCTTTGCAGCATGAACCTGATCTATCCCCACCGAGCGCCTGCTGCAGAGACACCCCAGCAATGGGAAGCAGCTGGAAGGAGATCCCTGTGGCAGGATGTGAATTCCCAGGCAGCTGGAGCAGCCTGGCCAGGCCGGCTCGTGCTGCCCCGTGCAGCGCAGCGCTCTCGGCGGCACTGGGCTAATTGCCGAAGAGGGATATCGGGATATCGGTTATGCTTCAGTGGGATGCGGGCGGCCCTGCGTGCTTTGCCCACGGTCTGCCGCTCATTTCGAGGATCATTTAGTCTCATGTGCTCTTTTCTCTGATAAAACACCCCAGCATATTTCCTGTCGGGGTCTTCTCTGCTCTCTGAGATGACCCCAGCTGTTGGTGGAAGCCGCTTTTCCCAACCCAGCTGTCCAAGAAGGAGTCAGGAGTCTTCTGCTCGTGTTCTCAGTGATGTTTATTATTTCTTATCTAAAATATTTTCTGTCTGACCCGCCAAGCTACGGCTAGCAGGTCAGTCCAAGGTGCACTGCTCCCCAAGGGGGCTGGTGCTATCTTTTATGCTATGAACTATGTATTAGATATTTACAATTGTGTGCCAATCCCTAACACCTATGTTAGACAGTGACTTTCTACTCTGAACCAATCTAAAAATGCCAGCATCACCTAAAAGATGGATGTCAGGAAGAAGAAGGAAGAAGGACAGGGCATGCCCCAATCCCTCCATCTTAGGGTTTTAGACCCCCCTGTACCAAATCCCAAATTTTTTCCTTTCACCCTCTAACTACTGCTACCGTGTTGTCTAAACTTTTGTGACTTGTGATTCCTCATATAAGGTTGGTAATTTGTCCCATGGGCTGAAATCAAAGCCCCCAGTGGTTTTGGCTTCCTGCCAGGGCCGCCCAGACCCCTGCCCGGGGTTTGGGGCACGAAGAGGAATGTCTTGGATTCCGACAATTTCCAAATACGGCGCTTTCCTAATTCAAATCTTCACTTGTTCGTGTGATTATTGCTTTTCCCTATTGCACAGCACAAACAGTCCCACTGGCGCCCTGGTTCACTGGACACCTGCACATCTACATGAATTTATAACAAATGGGGGAATAAACTGCATTCCCCTGAAGATTTTAGTTATTTTAGGCATTGCTTGCCTCACACTTCTATATAGCATCACCCTGTATGCCTAGAAATGGAGATGGCTAGCCAAGGACCAGGCATGAGCTGCACTCCCTGAATGGGGGCTTGTAACACCTGCCTTTGATCCCAGCAGTGCTAACTAATATTGGATGAGCTGGGACAGGTTGAGATAGGCATCAGAAAGTAGGTGTTGGTGGTCAGTGCTCACATCAGAGGCACCCCACTGGTGAGGCTGGGACATGTGCTCTTCAACCTATCTGTGATCGATCTGGCACAGCAGTGAAGTAAAAAAATAGAATACATTGTGAGAATACACAACTAAAAGAGTACTGGGGGAAAGAACAGCCAGTGGGGAATTGCATATGGCCCTCACAGGGCTGAGGGATTGGGCAATAATGCAGATTAGATCTAAAGTTAGATTAGATGCTTGCAGGCTAAACAAGTCTTAAATTCATAAATGAAATTATGCTTTCTGAACTGTTTATTTCTAAAGCAGGCAGTTAGGAAGTGACTGATAATGGTCATTTCCACCACAAAAAGCAGAAAGCACCAAGTGAAACTGTCAGAGACTAATTCAAAAGAAAGAGAAAGGCCTAATTCTCCTTGCAACATGTTGATGGTCTGTGGAGTTTGTTGCTACTGTTGTTGTGGAAGCAAAAGGTTTGGACAGGTACAAGGAGAGATTAGATAAGCATTTAGAAGAATGATGCACTGAAGGTTACTAAAGCATCACGAATCATATTCACTCATTCATGTCAGGAAATCCCCTGAGCTGAAAATAGTTGGAGGCTGGAAAAGTAATCAGAGAAGTATTATGCAAGTTTGTCCAACTCTTGCTCTTCACTAGACTCTTACTATGATTTTTGTCAGAGAAAGGATAAGGACACTAGATCACATTGAGAGGCAAGTGCAATTTCCTTCTCTACAGTGAGAATCGAAACTGTGTCTCCCACCACCATGTCACAAGCCAGACAGGCACATATTTGCTCATTCCCTGGAAAATGCTGCCTTTTTTCCTGCAACCCTAAAACATTCCAGAGAATAAATAACAATAAGCACAACTCTCATTTTATGTTTGGGAGGACACACAGCTGGGAAAGGGTAATGCCACATTTCAGTCCATGAAATATTCATGTACCTTATCAAGTGACTGTTGCATATAACACAAAGATGCAGTCTCCTGTCTCTTAACCTTTTTCTTGGATACTCCAAAGAAGGTAATAGAAAGGAGTATTACAAACAGTTTTTTGGGGTTCTCCCCCACCTTCTCCTTCATGTTGGAGGTTTGTTCCCTAACAGGTAGCAGAGCCTTTAAGTATTTTTTAAATTACTTAATTAAGCAACAAAAACTACTCTTCCAAGCTCAGAATGTGGTAAATTATTAAAATGCTCACTTTGGGTGTGTTGCTGGGTAAGGACTCCCACACACAGACTGGTTGAAGGTGAGCTTGCTAGACTACTCAGTGACTCACCACCAAACACATCATTAATTATATGTTACAGCATGTCTGACTTCATAGAGTGCTGTAGGTGGTGTGAAATAATCTTTGAATGAGTTCAAGCTTTTTCCAGCTTTTATGAGGTTACAGTGCTTCAGACTCCAAAAGACTCAGCTAGGCAGGAAGCTGTTGAGGATTTGCTGTAGTAACCTGAGCTGCACTCCAGCACATCAAGTCTCGACTCACAGCAGTGGCTTTGGAAGATCTGCAAGCTTGGCATCGGCTGGAGCTGTTACCTCTCACCCACCATGATGCACTCACTCACTCACTCATAGCTGGCTCAAAGCAGTGTGTGGGCAGAGCTGAATTTTGCTGCCCAAGGATGAGGGGTGGGGTCCGGGTAGTTCCTGCGAGGGGAAGGGGTAGGATTTGGCAAAGAAAGCACAAGGAGAGTTCTGGCAAGCCACTGCCTTTTTTGCTAGCACTAAGGAGGGAGGCAGTGACTGCTGCTTCCAAGAGGAC
The DNA here is from genome assembly GCA_013397555.1 of Urocynchramus pylzowi. Taxonomy (NCBI): domain Eukaryota; kingdom Metazoa; phylum Chordata; class Aves; order Passeriformes; family Fringillidae; genus Urocynchramus; species Urocynchramus pylzowi. The sequence continues at coordinate 60,062 of VZRH01005339.1, read as the reverse complement.
CTCTCCCACCTTCCAAAAGCAGACACAGACACCAGATGCTCTGGCTTTCTGCAAAGACTGTTCCTTCTTGACACTCTGGCAAGTAGACAACAGGGCTGTGGGCAGATAGCCTGATGCTGCAGGTAACAACCTATTTTGCCAATCTTGGAGGTGTCCCAGCATCAGCCCACTCTAGCTTCTCCCTCTGTCAGTCCCTTTTGCAAGCAGGGCTCTGGTAATGCTGCTGCAGTGATCCCTGAGTGATCCTTGTGTCACACAAAAGCAAGGACTCCCTCCACGCCCCACACCCACAGGCTTTGAGGTAAATAAATAGAGAAGTTGTTGGCTAGCCAAGTCTGACACTTAAAATTCATCTCTTACCAGGACTGTGTTCATGTGAATGACATTTTTAAGCTACGTAATCCCTGGCAAAACAAGTTAATTCTTTACCTTGAGGTAAGTAACTGTAAATGCAGCATCCTACCAGAGGTATGGTACAGACTGATCTCGCCTTGGAACAAGTAGTGGCAGCCAACCAACACCTCCTTCCTCAAGGTGTAAAAAACCTTGCCATGCTTCATCAAGGGCTCCAGCACCTTTTGTCTAGTAAGACCTTTTAATGAAATAGGACACATTAGGGCTAATTTTTGTATGGGAAGCAGTGTTGAAACGCTAATACCCAAAAGTCACAAATAAGGCATTTCAAGGGTCAGGTGGAAGACTTTCCAGCATCCCACTGCAACCTCTCTGGTTGCACAACAGGGCCCTATAAACCAATACTTTCTCTGGCAAAGACAGAGCCTGAGGGCTGTGGGGCAGCTGAATTGATTTCATGAAGAGCTTGACCCCAAAAGGAGGCATCTGCATGAGATGAGTCACTCCATTTCAATAATGGGCGAAACCATTAGCTGAAGGCACACAGTTTGCTTGTTTGGGCAGGCTTCCTATGCTCTAACCAGGAGTGGTCTCACTGCTGCTCTATTTACTGAACTCCTTCAATTAAGTACTTTGTTTCCCTCATCCATAATGACAATGGTTTCTGCATGTTAAATATATTCAGAAAGGAAGGAGGTTGCTCTGTGTTTCGCATTTGCAAATTGGAGTAGCTTTCTTCTCTACACAGTTGGTAGGAGAAACACTAGACAAGGAATGGCTAAGAAACTTCTCACTGAGTGAGGTATTCTCAACTACTTTGTTTAGTATAGTAGGAAATTATATGGGTTAAAAAGCACATTCAACATTAACTAAAGTTGCTTGCACATTTTGGAGCAATGAATGAAAGCAAATTGACTTCATTTCATACCAGTCAAACGTAATTGCCAGGTCTTCTATTCATCCTGGGTATTTTGGTGGATTCCAGCATTGCCAAAGCCCTGAACAAGAACATCCTTTAACTGCAGAGCTGCTGCAGCAGTTGCATCTCAAGCTCTGCCTCACACAGCTCTGCTCTCGGTTGGAGGAACTCCCCTTAGGGAGGGAAAGCACTCGGTTCTTTCTTCACACCACGTTTCATCTTGGCCCCACTACAGAGACCACCTACAGGGATGCCAGTTAGCATCAGCTGCATTATGCTGAACTGGTATTTGTGGGAGCACTCAGTGGGAACCACATCTTAGGCAGCTCTCCACCCAGCCACTCGCTCACGGCACAAGCCCGCTCTGCTCACCACCAAATGGCAGCAGCAGCAGCAGCAAGCCACCTGACAGACTTGTATGGAAAGCTGGGAGCAGAGTGTTTACTGTATTTTTAGTTGCATTTAATTGCAAATTAGCAGTTGGAAATAAGGAGGGGTGAGCGAGATGTGAGCTGCCAGCTGTCTGCAGAGGAGTTTGGGAGCCTCCGATGATCCACTGCTGGAGCTGTGTGGTGGGAAGCACCGGCCCGCTGCACACTTGGGGTTTGCTGTGGCTACAATATTTGCATTTCAAGCCATCTGGTGGTGCAAGAGCCAGAGGCCACACACTTCTTTGGCAGGACATCCGAGGGAACACCTGTATTTCAGGTGCTATGAAGGCAGCAAGGGGCTGTGTTATTTAGCAGCCAGCAGTGCCCATGGTTTTAGACTGGTGTTTGTGGTATCCTGGAGCCCTGCAGAAGCTGGCTGCTTTCAGTGCACCAAAGAGGTCCACTTAAACAGATGAACTTATTGATTAGGAAATTATTTACCTTGAGATTGTGGGCTTTTTTCTTTTCAGTGCACAGGGGAAAAAAATTACATTTTCATTTCACATCAATTTTACTTTCAGCAGGGCAAAACCATGGAAACAAGGACTCCAGAGTGCTGCCAAACCTGTTGGATGTACATCTGTACAGCACCAGGGAAATACTGGGGTGTCCAAAGTACACAAATCCCCAGACCTGGGTCTGCATGAGTCCTTGTAAGAGTCTTGTTATAAAGTTTTCCTTTCTTACCTACAGAAACAGACCTAATGCAATGGCAGCTGAAGACCCCCACACTTTAAATCTAACAATTTATCTTCATAATATCCTTGTGGGCAGTGGTGGTGCAAACACCCTGGGTGCACTCACAGGGAAATGAAGCACAGAAAACCTGAATGCCCTAGTAAGATCCCATAAAGACGACAGTGAAAATAAAATGCCTTAAAAATCAGGTGTCTCACATGTAAATTTAGTGATCAGACCAGAGTACCACAATTCTCCTCTCCTCTTTCTTTTCCCTGGATCCCCCAAAAGCCATTTTCTGCTCCAGCCACAGCAGTTATGCAATGGGAACCCACAGCTCACTGTGTCTCGCAGCAAAATGACAACACAACAGCAGCACCCACATATTACAACACCACTTATGAGAGATGCACACACTTGTAGATTTTGAATATGTGTGACATCCCTATTACTGTTTCAAGAATTCCTCCCCAGGAGCCTTGATGTTGCACACTGGTGTCAGTTGGCCCAGCTCCACAAGAACCAGCTGCCCTAGGAACAGGCTTCGCCCCAGGGACAGATCCTAGAGCCCTGACTCAATTTAAGCATGAATTTGAGTCAGTGGAAACTTGTCTGAGGAAGGACTGAGTAAAAACCACAGAGTGAGAGTAAAACAAGCAATGCAGATCCTGAGAAATCAGTAATAAAAGCTGCAATCCCAGCTGCAGCAGGGGCTGTCATGGAAAAGGGGCTGGAAAAGATCAACTGCAGGCATCATGGAAAAGATGAAAGTCAGTAAAACTGAAAATGGTTTAAGATCAGGCCCAACATTAGCAGCATAGATGTGATGGCTGCCAACCCCCATCTAAATGGCATCAAAATCCAATACAAAGAGCCCAGCCAGAGCTGGGGATAGTAGGAATTAGCAGTAGGAAAGGACCTGAAATTCACTGCTCTTCAGTAAATTATCAGGTCACAGCAGTTGAGTAAAAAAGGTGGTGAGTTTGGTACCTTACATATTTACCTTTAATCCCTGCTTCAGATCAAGTCTAGTCATGGTCTCTGACAAAGGCTATTTTTAAAAACTAAGTTACACAAACTAAGCACAACTTATTGTATTTACAGACATAGCCAACAAAGCCTGTATTTCAACTACACTAATACTATGATATCCTTAAAGCAAAGCACCATGGAATTTGAAGGCTCTGGGGATGTTCTTTACGGGTTGCTTTACGTCTGGTTAATATATGACTTTAATTTCTTCCCCACACTTACTTCTTGTAAAATCCAAACATAACCAAGAGAGAAGAGAGTACTCAAAGATCAATAAACATGTGGAAAAAATTATCCCAGAGGGGACATGAAAGCCATCTGCCCGAGACTCTCCCACTCACAGATGTGAACAGTGAGACCCTCGTCCTGTTGGCATCAAAAGAAACCACACATCCAGCCGGCCAGAGAGCTGGTTTTGCTGGGAGCACATTAGCCCCGAGGCTAGCCAAGACTTTATCAGCTGGAAAGTCCCAGTCATGAGTGCTAGCTGCAAGGGGCAAAGGAAAAAAAAGCAACAGGGAAAGATCAGGCAGGACAAGCCTGAACATGTTCAGTTTGTCCTTCTTACGTTACAATTATATCCTCATTCCTCAGAGCAAAAGGCAGTTCAAAGACACAATAAATCCCTTTCTAGTCTTACGCTTCTCAGGAACGTCATGGAAACGGAACTGAAGTGGTTCCCAGAGATAAGGTGACAAAGTAAAATTAAACCCTTCCCTACAGCGACACTTTGGTAAAATATCAGCAGAGAAATAGAGGTACCATTCAGACACAGCTATGGCATTCATCTGAGGAAACAGGACTGACCGTAGAGGTTTCAAACTGATCGATTTAATGTACTGCTCCTCACACTCTGCAGCTGTTGCTTTCTTTGCATTGCCTCTAAGGCCCATACTGACTTCATTTCATGGGCTGGATTTTGTTGTCAGGAAATGTGATTCCCTTTTGGGGTACATCTTAATAAATGCTTCAGTTTAGGTCCCAAGAAATTTGGGCTAAAGCACTGTAGACCAAGGATGGCTTTGGAGCAGACAAAGCCTGCAAGACCAGTTAAAGCAGCCACCAAACAGGAGATTTTTCAGAGCTTTTTCTTTCATCACTTCAGGCCAATGGAGGGGACAAGGAAAAGAAAGAGAGCTGAAAGACAAGGCAGGAAACACACTCAAGATGGAGCTGGGAGGGCTCCAAGGGTGTCTCCTGCTCTATGCTGTGTCCCTCGCAAACCAAACGAAGCAAAACCAAAGGCACAAGGCATAATGATGCCACAGGGACCAATTAAGTGGCAAGGGGAAAATAATTACATCTTCAACTAAAAACATTCACTAAACAGCAAAAAACATTCACCTAGACAGCAAAACACTAGATAGCTGCAAATGCAGACATGGATGGAACAGACAGAATCAAAAGGCTCCATCATCTAGTACCAAATCACACAGAAGCTGTCCAGCACTTGTGCTGAAGGGTTATGATTAAGTGAAATAAAAGTGGCTTTAAAAATTATTTTTTAATCTGTTTAACACCAAGGCTTTGATAGAGTATGGAAATCACCCTGTCCATCATCCCAGCTCTGGGCTCTCATTGCTGACATACATTCATGTCACGGTTACAAGCTTCAGCCTCGCACAGGACAGACACCTTTTTTTACCATAACTGGGCTGCATGAGATTTTAATTATCCTATTGAAAAGCCATAAATATTTCAGACTGAGTCATTTCGGGTACACTGGATTTTTTCCTGCCTTTCACAACGTCAGGGAATTTCTTTCCACCCTGCAGCCCTCAGGAAAGGGGCACATGGCTGAAGGAGTCAGCGGTCATGAATAATCAGGGAGGGACTTCTCCAGAACAGGGCACCAATGTGAAGAAGTCTTTCTTCTGGGGTGACATTTGCATGACTGAGGGGTGACATAATAATTCCACAAACAAAAAAGGCTTTATACCCACATGGTGGCTTTCGAAACCTCTCTGCACTGACTTAGTCCTTCCTTTCTGTACAGCAGCATCACATTTTGGAGGCAGGAATTTAAGCCCCATCTCTGCAGCCATGGCTTTATCTCATTCTTTCTGGCTAACGCAATCCTACAACTCACATTAGCAATGCCATTTTATGGGGCACAGCATTTCACTAAAGTGCTGAAGGATTTATTTCTGCTCTGGTATGAGGGCATAAGAGGCAGGCAGAGCCCAGGGTGAGACCTGTTTGGGTAAGAGAAACAGCAACATACAGGTGGAGGCGAGGCCAGTGCCTGGACACCAACTTGCAGTGATGGAGCAAAAGAAAAGGCAGAAACGGTATTGCTAGAGAGTGAAAAAGAAGCAGCATGCAAAGACCATGCCCCCACCCCCCCTCAAAAAAGAAAAAAGAAAAAAAAAAAAAAAAAGAAAAAGAAACAACCCAAGCCCCATTAGACACTTGGGAGCTCCTGAAAGAGCTACACTGAAAATGAGGTGCTGAAGTGCAGCCAGAGGAGCTGCATGCCAGGGCACATCCCTGTGAAGGCACTGTGTGTGCCGCCAGGGCACCAAACTGGTGCTGGAAACGCAGCCAGGGTGTAAACACATGGTGCAGATGATCTGACTGAAGCAGAGCTATTGTTTCACTTCCAGCACGGGCTGTTTGCCAGACATGGACCTCTGCTGAGAGATAACCGAAACACATTTGAAATTCTGGAGAAAACCCGTTGTTTTGGGGGTAGCTTGTTTTTAAAGAGAGGGCTGAGCAGTGATCTAAGGAGTAAGAATCAGCTAGTTCAGACACCCCCCACCCCAAAAAGCATCTGGGGACTTTCAGAGCGGTGAAGCAGGCGCTGCAGGAAGGATGGATGCTGGACCGAGCCCAGCCTCCCGAGCCGAAGGGGATTCGCTCACGCTGCCGGGAGTGGGGAAGCCGTTTCTCACCAGGATAGGAAGTGGAGCGCTTGGCAACAAGGGAGGCAGCTCTCCCACAACTCTGGTTACGCAAACAGCTGCCTTCTGCTGGGTTTCAACATGCTTCAGTGCTCCAAAAATAATTTCCTGCTTGATTTGATAGCATTAGCAGGAGCAGGGAGCGCAGCGCGAGCGGTTGTGCCGCTGCACACTGGCTGCAGGATGGGCTCCAGCACAAGCCCCGATTCCTGTTTTTGGCAGAGGGGCCTGATTGCGCAGGAGGGAAGGTAAGCAGGGCGATAGCATAAGCCTTCTCTTCCTCTCTGAGGGGTTTTGATGCAAGCCTGGACAAAAGTACCTGTCACCTTTGTCCTTTCAGGCCCCTTTTCCAGAGCTGACGTTTCCCAGCCCTTACAGCTTGTAACACTCATGGCCTGTAACCAACACTCAGCAGCCAAGCGGGGATCAATGCCAACACAAAGTTCAACGACAAAGTCGCTGCTTGCTGGGTGATTAGGAGCTGTGCTGCTCCTGGGCAGGGTTGTTGGTGTTCTCCCACAGCAGAAGGAGCAAAAAGCTGCTATCATGCCTTCTTGCATTCCCCAGTGGATGACTTTGTGTCCGCTTTGGAGGTTGGTGGAGTAATACCAGTCCAGGCCAGTGCTTTGGGAACAGCAGCACTTTCCATTCCTAGCTGGACTGGAATTTGGATATCAAATTTTGCCCTAAGGTGCATCTGGTTTCCTGTTCCCTATTCCCAGCCCATCAATCTGCATGCCCCTTCCCCAGGGCATGCCTTGGGGGGACTCCTCCAGAGGCCTTCATCAGATTTGAAACCTCGAGTAGTGCTGAGTTAAAGATTCCAAGGGCCATCTCATCAGCACTGCACTCCATGGCCTGTGCCACACCAGCAGCACAGCACACCAACCTTCCCAGCTCATGGCCTGACACAGGGGTCAGCTGGTGCCTTCCAGCTGAAGGGCAAGTCATGTTCAGAAAAGAGATGAAGCAGCAAAGTAAAACTCAATGTCACTTATTAAAACAGCAGCTGCAAAGCAGGATTCAGGGGTGGAGAGCATGACCACAAAAATCAGCATATTTTAAGGTACTCCTCTTATACTTTGAAAGCAAACTTGTGCAATGGCACATGTTTATGCTTATAGCTTTTAAACTCAAAGAGATCATGAGGGACGGTTCCATCTTCCCTGCACCACACAAGTCCTACCAACCTTGTTTTCCAGAGCAATTCTTTGAGCCACTCAATTTTTTATGAAAGATGTCCCTTGGCCATGACTAGAAAAGTAAAATGGGTGATGAACTGCTTTTGGGGGGCTTCAACAGAAACTAACCTTGGAAGGTAAAGCCATCAAAAGAGAGGAAGGGTCCCCTCAGCCATTCTGCACAGGACATAACTGCAGGATGACACCCCAGCTTACACACACAAGACAAAATTTGCATCTGAGCTAACCCAAATGCCAGGTGGGGCTTCTCCTGTCACTGGCACAATAAAAGGGAATAACCCTGCAAAGAAGGTGACTCCTCAGCTGGGCAGCAGGACAGGACTGCTGGGGAGAGTGTACAGGCTGGTTTCTGTGCTCAACTGACCCATGTCTGCAGCAGCTGCTGCTGCTGCTCCCACAGCCCCAGGGAGTGCAGATAAGCAGCAGTTCAGCTTTTCCAGACATAGCACAATCCCTGTTTACAGCCTCTGGGCTTGTCTTTTCAAAAGAAGGAGCTAGGTGTCTATTCTTGCAGGAAACCAGGTGTGTAAACAGTTCAATTAATATACCCAGCAAACCATGCTCTAGCACAGCAAAGAGGGCTAGTGGAGACAAGCCAAGAGCACAGGAGCCAAGGAAGGAAAATACTTTTAAAGAATACGCCTAATTAGAGATGGGCCTGGGCCAAAAGTTCATATTTGAACACCTGGAATAGCCCTGGGGAGCAGAACGGTAACCTGAACCCAGATCCACATTTTGTAATTCTCTCCCAAATGAAGTAAAACCCAGCCCCAAACCCAACCCACAGTTGGAGCTACAGGTTTCCAAAAGCCAAAGTCTGGAGATTTGGCTTTCTTCTTTCAGCCTGGTTTTGGCCAAGTCGTTGTGCTCAGCTGCTGGTGCCCTCTGTTCCTCTCACCCCACACCACCCAGCGCCCTGCTGTGGGCCCACCATGCTCCACTCAAGAGCTGGCTCTTGTTCCCTGGCACTCCTGTTTGCTCCAGCAGCCACGGCATCCTCAGCACTGTGAGCAAGCTCAGCTTGTCTCTGCACTCCCTTCTCCCTGCCCTCACAGGCAACAGCTCCTGGTCAAAGCAAGAAACCTGCCCTAACTCAAAGCCCAGTGGCTCCAGTCATGCCTGTGAGAAATATTGGCAGCAACCCCCAGTTTTGTATCAAATCCCCAGATTTAGGGCTTGTTTTGAAGGGTACAACCTCCATGTCAGGGAAAGCCTCCCCATGCCCTTTATGAGTGCTTGCAGAAGAAGCAGACTCCCCTTTCTCCCCTGCAGCTCAGTTTTCAAGAACAGACAACTAAACTCCCACACCTTTATCAACTCTTTTGTCTGTAGATTTTCTTTCTAGCAGAATCACATTTGACAAAGAAAGGTCAGCCTGATCCCCATAAAATTACCCTGTCACAGGCACGTCACGCATTTCAGACAGCTTGCAAGGCTGACTAAACATTTACTTTTGGATGGCTCACTTCCAAAATCCAGAAATAGATCCCAGTTCCCAGTAAAAGAGCGCCTGAGTGTGCCATCAGATGGCTTCACTGCCCTGTCAGAGTGTGCCATTTGCATTCCTGTGCTTCCCCCCTCACTGGGTGCCACCACTGAGCTCCCTGCACATCCCCCAAAGAGAGGTGAGGCCTTATCTCCCAGCTGGATTATTCCTGGTAGGTATTTGTCACTCCTTTTTCCATCATCTGACCTTGGGTCCTGTTAGGCTGAGGTAAGTGACTAATGCACAGGGCTCTGGATTGCTTTCCCAGTGGGCACCCAGCCTCTCACCAGCATAGCTGGAGAAGAACAAATAGCATTTGCTCACACTGGATGCTGCAACATTCAAGGAAGAGTTTGTGTTCTGAAAAGCCTTTAAACAATTCAGCTCCACTGCAATTCAGAGCAGTTTTACACCTTGGATGTACTCTTGTAGCTATTGCAAATTCTTCCCTGCCACAGCTGAACCTTCATCTCCAAGAAATAAAAAAAAAAAAAAAAATTGAAAATACTAATCTGACTTTATACAAAAGTACAGGAAAAAAATTATGTAATCCTTCAAGGGCCAAGAGCCTCTGTCTGCAAAGTTCTTGCCACACAGCACCCAGGCAAAATCAAAATGATGCAACTTTTGGTAGGGTGTACAGATTGCAATCAGGCAATTACACATCCCAGACCGTGTAATCACATGCAATGAGAACACACGTGGGTGTAGCGCGAGGTGTGAGCCTGGTGTCACCAACCACAGGCTCCTCCGCTTACCCAAAAGGAGCCATTCAACAAATGCTTTAAAAATTTCTTTTCTAAACATCACTAGATCCAGAAGAAGGCCTCTTTCTGTCATGAAAAGTAATTCCTGAAAGACTGGGAAACCACCAGGACTGCACTGGAAAACATTAGCCAGAAGAATTGATCTATCATCTGTCTCATATCCAACTGTGTCCGGACAGTTGGAAAGGGAAGGGGAAAAAACCCATCACACACAAGACAGAATCTGTTATACAGCTTTATATCAGAAAAAAGCCTCTCCAAGCTTCTGTAGGAAGTAAGTCTAAACATCTGATGCATGAACATCCACATCCTTAATAACCATTACTGTCTTTCATCTCCCCTTTTTTAAAAGCCTCAGAACAGCATTTAAGACTCTGGCCTCCTGTAAGCATTGCTCAGATGCTCCCCAGATGGCTTTTCCAAGGGGATTTCTAATTATTCAGGGTCTTTTAAAGACATATCCTGCAGGAATCTTTTAGGTTTCTGGGGCTTTCCTTCCTTCCTTCCTCTACAAGTTTCTTTACCCGGAGCTTGATTTAAAACCAAACTCAAAGGAAACACAATGACTTCAGTATGTCTCAGATCACATACCCTGGGGTAAAAGAGAATTGAACCAAATCCCATAAAAATGGTGCAGATTTCAAAGGGATTCACAGTGAAGTTTTGTAAAGATGTAATTAGACCAAAAGTTTTAGCTGAGAATATAATGGAATAAAGGAACATTTAGTGAGACTGAGAAAGTTAATACTGCATATAGACCACAATGGATTGGATATGCAATCCCCTTTCCTCAAAGAAAAATAAATGAAAATCGAAGCAACAGTTGCTGTAATAGCAGCTAAACAAGGAAACCTCTGGTTCTCAGAAACTCTCACAGTTTTCAGATCCTGAACTACCTTAAATGGATCGGACTTCCAAAAGTGCTAAATTCCTATCTGCTGAAAATCCACTTTAGACATCCCCAAGTGGGAGACGAAGAAAATCACAGTCATTTCTGGAAAGGCTGGCAACTGCTTCTGCATAAGAGGGCAGCTGGAGAGCAGAGCCAAACCCCTTACATGATGAAAATCATAGCAAATCATTTGAATGAACATATGAGGCTTTTGTCTCTCTCAGGCCATCCAAGCCATCTCCCAAGAAATAGCTGACAACAAGACATGCTACCCTTCCAAATCTGCTGCTGCATATCCCCCCCAAGTGGGATACAACCCCATAAGATGTTGTTTTGCCACCTGCAGATGCTGACTGGGCAAACTGGGAGTGTTTCAGTGTGTCCTATGGCACAGACACACTGCTGGCTCAACACACAGTGCTAAGTCCTGTGCACTAATGGACTGTCACCATGGTGTCTGGCCCCTCAGATCCCACCATGAGCACTTCCCTCCTCTTGGATCAGCATCTTTGTTTGCCAGCAGTGCTTATGGTAATTTCCTGCACTGCTTGGCACAGCAGAGGGCTCAGCCCAAGCAGTCAGGAGCTTGTAATCTGAATGCTATGGAGAACATTTGGTAGAATCACAGAGTGACTTGGGCTGGAGGAGGCCTTAAAGATCACCTGTTTCCAAACCCTTGCCATGGGCAGGGGCACATCCTACTAGGTCAGGTTGCTCAGGGCTCCATACAACCTGGCCTTGAACACCTCCAGGGATGGAGCACCCACAATGCCTGTGCCAGTGTCTCACCCATTCTCACAGTAAAGACTTTATGTCTAATATCTAATCTAAGCCTGCCCTCTTTGAATTTAAAGCCATTACCTCTTATCCTGTCACTACATGCCCTTGTGAAAAGCCCCCCTCCATCTTTCTTATAGATTCACATTCCTTTATGTATTGGAAGGTGCTTTAAGGCCTCCCCAAAGTCTTCTCTTCTCTAGGCTGAAAACCACCATCTCTCTCAGCTGTCTTCATAGGAGAGGTGCTACAGCCCTTGTGGCCCTCCTCTGGATTCCTCCAATAGGTCAAAATCCTTCTTATGCTTGGGCCTCCAGAGCTGGATGTACCACTCCAGATGGTCTTGAGAGTGGGGTAGAGGTGCCAAGTCCCCTCCTTCAGCCTCTCACCACACTGCTCTTGATGCAGCCCAGGACACAGTTGTCCTTTTGTATGCAAGTGCACACTGCTGGGTCACGTTGAGCTTCGTCTTCTAGAGCAGAACGTTCTTCCTCCCAAGTCCTGCTTTTGCCTTCTTGGCTCTGACTTGGGCAGTGTGGCTGGGGCACTTGCCAATGAAGACCGAGGCAAAAACATCATCCACACCTCAGCCTTCTTCATATCCCATGTAACCAGGTCTCCTATTTCCTTCTGGAGAGGGTCCATATTTTCCACCATCATCCTCTTATCAACCACATGCCTATAGAAGCTTTTCTTGTTGCTCTTGATGTCATTGGTCAGATTTAATTCTGTCAGGGCTTTTGTTTTCCTAACCTGATCCCTGGCTACTTAGATGATTTTTCTGTATTCCTCCTGGGTTAACTGTCCTTGCTTCCACCCTCGGAATGCTTCCCTCAGACATCCTCTGTTTGAGATTTTCCAGGAGCTGCTTCTTCATCCATGCATTTTTGCCTGACGACTTTGTTGGAATATGTCTCTCCTAAGCTTGGAGGAAGTGATCCTTGAACATCAACCAGCTTGCTTGGACCCCTCTTCCTTCCAGGGCTTTATCCCATGGCAACTTTACTAAGCAGATCCCTGAAGTGGCCAAAGTCTGTTCTCCTGAAGTTCAGAGCAGGAAGGTTGCCCTGCACCCTCCTTGCTGCACTCAGGTTCTCAAACTCTACCACTCCATGTTCACTGCAGCCAAGGCTGTCCCTGAGCTTCACCTTCCCCACCAGCCTTTCCTTTGCTGGGAACAAGGTCCAGGATAACACCTCTCCTCGTTGGCTCCTGTATGACTTGGAGCAGGAAGTTCTCTCTCCTCCTGCATTGCTTATGCCCAGATATGTTGTCCCTCCCAGGACCAGAGCTTCTGAACAGGAGACCACTCCTATCTGAATAGAGGATTTGCTCTGTCACCCTGGTTGGATGGCCTACAGCAGACCCAGACTATAATGTCACTTATCCCTTCTCCCTTTAGTCCTGACCTGTAAATCCTTGGTCCTCTCTTCATCCATCCCCAGGCAGAGGTTCATGCAGTGGCTCCATGCACTCCAGCTGCTCACTGACAGGGCTCTGAGGAGCACCAAGAAGTTTCTGCTGCTGGAAATACCTTCTCACTCAGCTGCACTATCCCATGGTTTGTCAGGTGAAAGAGACAAGCCCCAAGGAGTGCCAGGGGTGGCCTGGAGATGGCCATTCGGAAACTCCTTTGCCCTCTGGCCACGTCCACTGCCCAAATGCTTCACATACCTTTGGCTCTGGTGGTGTGCCTGTGAGCAGGGTTTCATAAGGAGACCACGAGCCAACAAAAAGCCTGGGTGAGGCCAGTGGAAGCTGGTGCAGTTCATGAGAAGGTCACATTTCATTCTGAACACCCCATTCCAGCAGTCTGGCCTTCAGCCTGGCCCACAAGTGAACTGGCACCTCGTGACAATGGGGTGTTGCATCTCTCCAGCAGCCCAGCAGCAAGAAAAGCACTGGGAATGGCTTAAAAGCCAAAACCAAAGTCTTACAAAAGGGCTGCTTTTCCACCCATCCTTTACAGCAAGCACATTTCAGGCAGGAGAAAAACAGGAAAGTAGCAGCAGTAGGTATGCTGTCCCTTCTTCCCCTGTGGTAAATGAAGGTCTATTTTGGAAACACTCCTTCCTTGCAGCCCAAGCCCCTTAGTGCCCTAATCTTCCTGTCCCAGGTGACACAATACATCTAAAATCACTGAGTCTGTCTCCTGCAGAGCTTCACTCCTCATCTCCCAAACTCCAGGAGTCTCAGCTCCTCCCAGTCCACCCTTCACAAGCCACATCCGCACGTTTCCATTCATCCTGACCTTCCCTCCCTCCCTTGTCTGATAGTCCTTCCCACACAAGCACCACATCCTTCCTGCCCTGGCCTCACCACAAAGCTGGGCTTGTTCACTGAAGCAGATCAGAATTAAACATAAGCATGACCCTTTAAATCAAAAGGATTAGGAGACGTAAAGGAGAGAGCTGCCCACTTGAATATGTACAAACACAAAGGGAGGAGGGTAGGGCCACCTCAGGTTGCCCTGGAGGTCCCTCTGCTAAGTCTTGCTGGGCTCAGCCTCTGGGACTCTTCCACTACAAAAAAAAAAAAAAAAAAAACCCCTAACCTGGCACTGAGTCTTTACAAACAACTAAGAAAGAAAGGAAAGAAAAAGGAGAGAGAAAAAAAAAAAAATAGAAACAAGGCCCCAGAACGGGATGGCAATTGGGCTTACAAAGACTCTGCCTGCTCAGGGCACCAGGGGATGAAAAAGAGAATACATCCAGGAAAAGCAGGATGTATTCCCTCAAGGTAGTAGATATTTGCATGAGCATACCTCGTGATAGAGAAAGTCTGCATCCCAAAGGCTGTATGATCTAAATAGCAATATTGTAAATGTATTGGATGAGGGAAGGAAACACTATCTCATTACCCTGTATTATGCATGAGCAACAGCAGTGCAGAGGGATGGGATAACTTACTGGCATCACGGGAAAATCACAGCAGAGCCAAGTCCCAAATCCCAATTCAGGGACTTAACCACAAGCTATTCTGTACATTCTATTTTCTGTTAACAAAGAAAACAGTATTTTCCTGGATTTCAATTCCCAGTGATACTGCTGGATTTGCTGCCCAGTCATGAAATAGTCCAGGAGTGGGAAGAGCAGATGAAGATCTAGTGAGTCATGAGCAGACACTGCCTCATTGTGCAACCTGGGCTGTGAGGGTCATGTTCAGCCCTCCAACTCGACTTCTGCTAGCAAGGCCAGACCTAAAATACCTTGTGCCTTTTCATAAAATTCCCATTTCGGTTTCATTGTGGGTTTCTTGCCCCCACCTTTTACTTATTCCTTGGGGATGTTAAGCCAGGCTTAACAAGAAGAATCAGCCACCACCTCTGCACAGCCCAGAAGGGATGCAGTTAACAACAGACCAGGCAGGGCTCTGCACTGCCCAGGAACCCAGGGCTTTCAAAGCATCAGGAGAGGGGAGCAGTGTTCAAACATCCATAACTGCTCAGCAGAGCTGACTCCACAAACACACACGCTTTTGATTGCGATCTGGCGACCACGCACACAAACCAGGGTTTCGCTCACCCGCCGCCCCCTCACTTTCTGACTCCAGGCACGGGGTGGTGAGGCAGGGCAGCCTCCTCCAGTGCACAGGCATGATGAAAGCTGGAAAAGGCAGCAGGGAAATTTCCTTAGCTCCCCTGGAGATATCCTTCTCCCTCTGCCTTTTATTTTCTATCTGCCTGTTTGTTTGGATAACTGCTGTCAGCCCAAGGAGGGAAACCAGGCAAATCCTGCCAGGAGTCCCTCTTCCCATGGCTCTGGTGCAAGTCAATTTCCAGCAGCCCCCAAACCTCAGCTCTCTGTAAGCAGCACAAGCCAGTCACAGGAAAAAGCTCTGGATACTTGTTTGTTTCTTTGGTTTTGTTTAATGCATTTTCACCACGGTTACTTTGGGAAAATGAAGCAGCTAACCTCTAAAGGTAGAGATGCCCAGGAGGTAGGAGGGTGCTATGGGGAAAAGGGGCAGGTGGCCATTCCCTGTGAGCTGGCACAGCCTCACTCACAGCCCTCCCAACATAATTCCTGCAGAAGGCTAAGTGGGAATGAGGGTTTGAAAGAAAACTGAGAGCACACCTGATAAGGCTGAGGAAGGGGCTGCCAAGAGCCCCCCCCCCAGCTCAATCCAAACCTAGCCCTCCTTGAGGGCAGCCACAAGGCACGGGCTCTCCCTCCCACGAGCTGCTGGCTCCTAAACCCCACTCCTCCTCCCTTGGGAAAGGGCCCCACCTACGGGTGAAGGACCAAGGAGGAGCTCTTGGCCCCATCATCACACCTCCCTCCACTGGAGTTCAGAGCAGGGAGAGCACAGAAGAGCCAGGTTCGCTGAAGATGGGCTGAGGGAGAACAAGGGCACCTTTGCAGTGGCAGTGCCATCTTCCAGTGGGTACATAGCAGAAAGCCAGAGGACCCAAACTTAAAAATTGGTGGCCTGGATGTGGGAGGCAGGTTAGAGGTTTGCAGGAAGGAACAGCTGGGGAAGAGCCCAGTGCAGACTTATGTGTTGTATGAATGCAGCACAGACAGAAAACTACTCAGAACCTGCATCCTGGTGGCTTTTGGTAAGTTCACAATCCAGCATAAAACTCCAGGACCTCGACCACAGATACAGTGTGCTGATGGCCAGAAATGTGTCCTGGGACTTGGGGGTCAAGCAAGAAAAAGCTTAGGAAGCAGACTGTTCCCTGAGCTGCTTCAGGACTGCTTCATGAGGAGGTAAAGTATGCTGCAGAACCACCTGTGCCTCTCTGTCAGCCACAGAGTCTGAACAGCAAATTTAGGTGCAGTTGTCTCCCCTGCAGATGTCCAAGATTAGATGAACTCCACCCAAAGTGCACTGAGGCATTTCTTAGGTTCAAGAATAGGTTAAACAAGTTATCAGAACTAGAAAATTCTGGTGCTGAGAATAGAGGACAGAAGTGCCCTAAACCTGACTTCTGAACCAACAAGTTGTTGAAGGATAATATCCATGATCCTATATCACAGAATTTACAGATAAACTTTGGGGCTATGTCTTCCAAATTAAGACAGCTGCCATGCAGAATAAGTGATAAGAAAAAAATCTTTAGATTGTTTTGTTTTTTCAGAGAAGGCCACAGCTGAGGGCGTCTGCACCTTCCCCAAGCCATCAGCTCGTTGACAAACAGCCCATTTCCTCTTCTGTCCCCATTCCTGCCAGGCACCACAGAGCTCAACCAGCAGTGACAGACCCCGTGGCAGATTATGGATGACTTGCTTGCTGGCAAGCAGACTGCACCTCCCTTTCTCCCAAGTTCCTTGACACAAAGGACAAAGCAGTGCCTGCACAAGCGTCACCAGTCCTTGATGCTTGGCTGATCAGCATCATCCCAGGCAGAGAAACATCAGAGTTTTTGCTGGAAGGGAGCAGGAGCAGCTCCCAGAAGCAGAATGCCCTGCTTTGTCCCGAAATGGAGCACAACCCTTTCACCCTTTGCCGTGCTCCCACCCGCCTTCCCAGCTCCCAACCTTCAGTCCTTTCAACACCCACACTTTTTCCACTCTGCCACGAAGCCATGAGAAATTCCCTGCCAGAGGACTTTGCTCAAATGCGTTTTTGAAAAAAAAAAAAAAAAAAAAAAATGCAACTCCCTACTCCAGGCAAACAAGCTCCTTCTTTTCCCCATGAGGAAGAAGGATAATAGCAGAGCCAGGGGGAAAAAAAATCCCAACAAACTATCCCCAAAGCCTGCTGTAATCAAAAGAATAATTGCTGCAAGAGATTTAAGCCCACAGCTGAGTCACTAAAATTAAGAAACTTCTCCATGTCCATAGAAAGCAAACAATTCTTGGGTGATGCAGCAGAGATTCTCTGCAGCCTTGTTAGAAGGAAAGAAAAAAGCAGCCAAATGTAATTAATCATAGTCCCAGAAGAAAGGATGAAATCTCTGTAATTAACTACCTAGACTCATCTTTCCACTTTTGAAAACTAATCCAGCTGCCTACTTCCACCTTTCACCCACAGGGCTGCCACAAAAGTCTGTTGCAAACACCAAATCACCTCCCTTTAGGGGTGCACTCACCTGCAGCAAGTGGCCCCACAACAGCTTTGCAGAAAGTGTACAGGAGGGAGAACCTCTGCAGAGTGCAAACAGAACTCCTTTTCTTAGTCACCTTTTGTGGATGAACTAACTGTTAGGGAGTTTGCACTCCCCAAGCACCTGTGTAGCCCTCAGCTGAACTACAGGAGTTATTTTCAAACTGAAGGTATTTTATATCCACAGTCCTGACCCAACTGATCAATTACTAGAAAATGCCAAAAAAAAAAAAAAAA
>VZRH01005339.1:29836-42285 GCA_013397555.1 Urocynchramus pylzowi | reverse complement strand
AAAATGAAAAATACAAAAAAAAAAAAAAAAAAAAAAAAAAAAACCAAAAAAAAAAAAAAAAAACACAAAAAACCAAAAAAAACCCCAAAAACATAGAAACAGGAAAACACTTTCCAAATGGTTAAATGGCTACAACTGCTTGTGTTAATAAATTGGCTTATACTTCATTCTCAGGTGGTAAAATTTGCCTGACCAGCAAAGTTTAGGAAAACATGGCGGGGAGATGTAGCACTTCAAAGAGAAGAAGAAGGGCTGGAGCTGGTGGTTACGGTTTAACAGCAGAGGTCAGGATCTAACACCCAAAAAATCCTATGCAAATCACAACAAGACATTCAACTTCCCCAGGGCTCCCTTAATAAATAAGGGTTGACAAATATTATTCCAACAATGAAAACAATAACAGACCAGTTCTTTAGGTCAAATACATCAGTGGTAAATACAATACAGAAGAATAATACCAAAATGACATCAGCTGAGGAACTGAGACTGATTTCTGCTCCCTCTCTTGTATACAAAGCACTGCTAACATGTGAATAATGCTGTCAACAACACATGGGGAATGCTGGCCAGCTTTGTGGCGAGGGAAAGCAAAGAACACAGAATGGACAGAAATCTCCAGCTTTACTCTTCCATGACACAGCAGAAATGCTTCTTTTCAATGGAAGGTGTTTGAGTCATTCTTCTGGGGAAAAAATGGAAGTGATTACGCAGCTCCAAGTACAGCTGGAGCCTTCCTGTACAAACGTGGGAAGCAGGGAGGAAGGGTTAGCAGCCAGGCCGTGGGATCCAGCAGCAAGGCCAAGGAGCCCGGGGCATGTCCGTGGTGCAGCACCGCTCCTTGCTGCGGGTGGGTGCCGCAGACGCGGCCGGAGGGATGGCGATGCCCCGGGGGCACACAGCTGCTGCCAGCCGGATTCCTGCTCTCCACCGGTACCAGCCGAAACACTGAAAGCCCGGTGGATCGTTCCTCTAATCTTTGCACTGAAATCTGGCGGAGG
This sequence comes from Urocynchramus pylzowi, assembly GCA_013397555.1. Classification (NCBI taxonomy): domain Eukaryota; kingdom Metazoa; phylum Chordata; class Aves; order Passeriformes; family Fringillidae; genus Urocynchramus; species Urocynchramus pylzowi. The sequence continues at coordinate 41,287 of VZRH01005339.1, read as the reverse complement.
AGCTAAGCACAGTGGGGTTTGGCCGCAGCAAACCTTGCCACCGAACACCCAGAGCGGCTTCCTAAGCTGAAGCTGCTGTTGGTCAAACCGCACCAACCCTGTGTGCGCATCAGGGCGCTGCCAGCGCGGCAGAGCTCGTCCCGTGCTAACAGAAACCCCCATCGTCCTTCCAGGAGGATGCACGGATGCCCAAGGAGAAGGCCAGGAGCTGCCGGCAGACGGGCTGCTTTCCCAGCCCTGCGGAGCAGCCCCAGGAGCGGCTCCCGGCGCCGGGCAGGAGCGGCGGGCCGCAGCTGCCCTCCGCAGGACGCGAGGGAAACCAGCCCTGCTCGGGAGAGCCACTTTAGCTCCTTTAATAGCTCCTTCCACGGGCGGCTGTCTTACTTTCCCATAATCACAGACACGGTTCGATTTTCTCGGCGCTGTGCTGCAGACACAAAGTTCAAGGTCCAGAAGCTTTCAAAGTGAGCGAGGAGTCTGGAAGCCTGCCGCTGTGTGACAGCACCAAGCCCTAACATCCAAAAGCTAGGCTGCCTTCAAGTCAACGTCCCTGACTCATGAAGTGACCCCGGAGATTCCCTCCCCCTGCTGCTTCTCTGGAAACCTGTGACCGATGCACACGCTGGAAAGTGAAACCCCATAAATTTCTGCTAGATAGCAATGCCACTCCTATGCTGATGTTTAAATATGGGTACATAACCAAAGCTGAGAACTGAGATAACCTTTACTTTCAGTTAACACATAGAGGTCTACAATCACTGTATTTGATTAAAAATAATACTCATTAAAATCAGCACTCAGCCAGCAACATCTAGAAATACCTTTAAATGCTGATCAGTTAATATTATATATGTCTCAAATTTCATTTTATGCAACCGTTCTGTAGTAATAACTACAAAATTAATCCTCCTGATCAGTTTTGTGTCATTTGGCCAACACTGCCAAGGTACAGCAGCCAACAGCTTTTAGGGCTGTTGAAATCCTGTGAAAGGATTTCACACACTAAATTGCATCCCTGCAGCACCTGAATGCATGGGGATGCACAGCAGGGTTCAGAGAGCAGCACATGACACCCCACATCATAATCCACTGTGGCCTGTGCAAAACACCCAGGAGATGCATGACCATGCACAGTCCACAGAGCTTATGGCACAAGGACAAGGATGAGAGTGATTTCTACCCTCTATCCTATGCTCTAGAATTATTTTAACCTGAGTCTGCAGAAGCAAGTATCCATAGCAAACAGAAGTAGAGCAAAACAAAACCCTGAATGTTCACAAGGGATCTTTTCCCCCCACCAGAGCAATGCTGGGGAATCCTCCAAGGAGATTATAGCCACATGCACTTCATTGCCTGCAAAATTCTCTGACACACCATACCTTTTGAGCATTTATTTCCTACTGCAGAATCTAAGAGAAGGTGGCAGCCTGCTAGGATATGCCAGGCTGTGAGGAGTCAACATGGAATTGTCAGGTGTGTGCTTCAGCTTGCTGTGACAGGGTTAGACCTCCTCACTCTCTTCCCCCACTGTCCCAAGCTTGCCTTCCCCTTTCCCATAGTCTTGCCCTATATTGAGCATCCCCCAAAGATACCATTTTCTCCACAAGTTTTATGGTGCTCCTGATTTCCATTTCTCAGTTCTACAGTATCATTTCTTAAAAGCTGCTTTTCAGCACACTCAGCTCCAAAGACAAGACAATCAGGAGAAAGACAAAATCCACTTCTCCATCTAGATTGTTTTTAAATGTATTTAAGTAGGCAGAAGGTGAGATTTTTAACAAGATCTCCTTGAAAACAGTGGGAGTATTCTTTGTAGCAGCATGGAAATCAAAATGTTGAGTTCTGGTATGGTCCTCTACTGCCACCAGGAGTAAGGCAGCATCAAAAGCTGTAGGGCAGCAAAATATTCCTTAGCAGCTCCCTCAATGATTGCAACAAAATCAACACCAAACAAGTGGATCACTTACTTGAATATGGTGGACAGAACACCTCCCACGACAGAGCCAGAAATGATGCCCACTCCAAAGCAAAAACCCAGCTTGCCCAGAGCACCAGCACGCTGGGAAGGAGTGGTCATATCTGTAATAACCTTCTGAGCACCTGCAGGGGGAAAAATATCTTACCACAGGGCCACAGGGTTTGAGCAGATGCACCAGCAGTTCCCATGGTTTTATTGCTAAGCCATTAAGAGTTTTTGGGGTTTTGATTTTCTTGTTGATTTGGGTTTTTGTTTTGTTGTTTTTTTTTTTTTTTTCCAATTAAAACTTTTCTGGGCTGGTTTCTGGTTAGAAAGCTTTTAATTTTCATACTTTGCATGGAAGAGGGCCTCTAAATAAGCACTGTCAATCTCCTCTGGGAGCCCCACAGTCCATCAGTTTTGAACCCAACAGACCACCAGTCATGAGAAACAGAACCATTCAAACCACCCAAATAAACCACTTCACAAGTGACAGGAAGCATTATCAACTTGATGCATCTTGCATGAGTTACATGGACTTCTAGTAGCTGAAGCTTATGTCTTTCACATGAAAAATGTAGCAAACATCAGCCAAAACAGAACAGCTTGGTGGGTAATGGAATATTAAACAAATAATGTTTGATTTTCACCAGTATGCTCGTTTTACCAGGAGAAAGGGAAAAGCTTTTGTGTAAAATATCCTGGTTGCAAGAAGGCAGCTGAAAAGTCTGGGATAACACTGCTGCCAGCAAGTGACTTGCATCCATGTCTGGATGACCAAGACCAAACAATTTCCTCAGGATCCTACAGGAAGATGGGCCTGGAACTCAGACTAACAAGCACTGCCTCCCACAGGCAGCACACCTGCTGCTTCATGTTCCCACTGTTTCATCTCTGAGGACCACCACATGTTCCTCCTCCCTTCCTCCATGCTGCTGAACCTGTTGACTTCCCCTAAAGCAAGCAACAAGGTGAGGAATCAGACAGGAAAAGCAATTTGGAAAGCTACTCATCCCTGACTGATCTTACCTGGTATCCCATGCATGAACACTCCTGGCAGCCTGGAGAGGAAGAGGAGGGGGATGTTGGTGGAGAGGGACATAAGCAGGAAGAAGATGCTTCCAGATGCACAGGAGAGAATTAAGGCTGCTCGGGCACCAAATTGATCTGCAAACCTGGAACAGAAATGGCACAAGGTTCTCAGTTTTCTATTAAGGCTTAAAAAATAAAAAGACTTCTCAATAATAAATCAATTTTGCTCCTATTTAAGGGGAAAAAACAACACCACAACTAAACACACTAACAAACAACCACAACCCCCCCAGGCTCCAAAACACAAACAGGCAAAAACCCCAGTCAGATCAGGTTTTGACTCAGCTCCAACTCTTTGCTGTAATTCAACTTCAAAAAGCTTAAAAAGCTTAAGTTAGACAAAGTCTGAGAGCACCACAGAAAGGGTGGTCCTCTGAGCAACAGGGGCTAAGATGACCACAAAACAGGCCTTAGATGGAGTTTCTCATTACAATTCCTTCTCCCTTCCCTTTATTTAAGCTGCATTTTACCGTTAGCAGATTAATATTACCTTGCACAGCAATTAGTTGCGTTTACACTAAGAGGAACAACCCCCTAAAAATGCCAGAGTTGGTCTACAAACAGAGCTAAGCTTAAGTAATTAAAAGGTTTTGTGTTGAGGGAGAGGTACAGGTCAAAACTCTGCTGTTTACATGTAAGCCAGGGCAGTTTACATTTGCTGTTTGTAACCTAAAGACCACAAATCATTACATTGCTGGTGTGGGCATTTTTTTGTTTTGTTACTTAAGAGTAAACACAGTGCTTTATCTTTTCTTGTCTGTTTAGGAGCATCAAGTAAGAACACGAAAAACTGAGCTAAGAAACACATTCTCTCTTACCCCCTTTCTTCCTATTTTCTATTTAATTTGTCCCTACACTGACATCAAAGCAGTCTCATGTCTAGAAAAATCCTTTTTAACTCAAACCTACATTGCAAATTTTGGCTTCAATCTGGCAAAGGACACCTGCAGTCCCAGACAGATTCTGGTTTGCCATTTTCCTTCCCTCCAGCAGTGACTCTGGATATTAGTGAATGACACGCAGGGAGGAGAACCAGATTTCAGATGGCACCAGATCCAGGACAGAAACACTACTCTAGGTTTGTGAATTAATAGGAAAAGCATTAAAAGTGGGCCCTTTGCACCATCTCCATTCTTAGAAATGCATTTTCTGCCAAGCAGTACTGTAGAATCAAATGTTGCTGTTATTTATTTGAAAATGTGTCCAAGGGCTGAGATCAGGTCCTCAAAGTGCCACACTCCAAGTACCAGAGGATACTGTAGAGCTCCCAGTCTACATCAGCCAGAAAGTAAATTTCCTGCAGGTAAACTGAAACAGCACACACCAGCTCCCCATCCATTTATTAATTTGCTGATCAGTAGCAGGATCAAGAAGAGAAGTTAGATTCTCTCAGTCCCATTTTAGTTTTCTGTCACTGAATTACACATATCTTTCAGGGTTTTACTTTTCCTGGTCTTTCAGAATGTATTCTCCCACCACTCAATTTTTTTAGGGCTATTTGCATTTCATTAGGAACAGGAGAGTCGGCTCCATGGGGTAAAGAGGCAGAAAGCACAAGTCTTTTCCACTCTTTTCTTATTTTGATAGCTTGAGTTTATAGATATTCTTAAAAGATTCCTAGAAGTTCTTAAAGGTCTATGCAAATCTAAATTTGTATTCAACATGGATGCAGATTCAGCTGATGAAATGACACAACCTTCATTTATTGTAATTGACAGCTCTACTTACCATCAATAAATACCCTCCTTTTTCATTTTTTGTTTCCTAGTCACAAGACTATTTCTAAGTTTACACATGGCTATAAAACATCTGCAAGATTAAGCTGCTAGGACCTGGGCTCTGAGGACTCTGGTGGTTTAAGCCCATTCCCAAGATATTGTTACACTTAAATGTGGGTCATTAAAATGTAGCTAAGTTAATATAAAGGCTGCTTCTATGCTGCAGTATTTCTAATAATAGCATTTAATTTTCCCTTGCTCGTTATGAAATCCTCAAACATTTCAACAGAACCACAAACGAGAACTAAATTATTTTTATGAAGGTGTAAAAATGCCTGGCCTTTTTCAGCTATGTAAAGGGTCATGAGAATCATTCTCACTTACCTTCCAAAAATGTAACCTCCCACAAGTTGGAGTACACCAAAGATGGTCTGGAGATAGCCAAACCCCACTGAATCCAAACCTAGACTCTTTGCCAAGTACTAAAAATGAAAAAAACAAAACAAAAAACAAACCAAAACAAAATAAATAAATGGAAAAGAAGCATGCTATATTTATGAATAAATATCTTAATATCTCTGTGGAGAGGATCACAGCTCCAAACAACCACTTCCTTCAGTTCCCCACACCTATAGAGGAAATCTTCATTGGCCAGTCACTGGCATCTTAATAAAGACCAAATGTCTCTGTCCCACACCCTGAAGGACAGGGAGATGTGATCAAAACCACCAATTTTGCACCAGCTGACAAGTTTGTATCACCTTTTACCTTTTCAGTTCAACACAGCTGAACATATTCAGCAACTGCTAAGGGGGATAAGAGCAGTTTTAAATGCCTTCCTGCCTCCAGACCCTGCACCAGGAACAGCCCAGTCACCCTCTGGAGATAACTATGGAAAAGCTCTGGAGCTGGTGTTTAATCAAGCAAGCCAAGAATCAATGAAAGTACAACATGAGCAAATATTGCCTTTACTGGATGGTACACCCACAGCCTGAGCTTGCAAAAAACACAAATGCACACCTTGAAGAGCCAATGGGCAGTTATTTCTGATTCATGTTTTTGTTGTGTCATGCTTTTGTTTTGCCTGGAGGTGCAGGGAGACCTTATCTCTCTCTACAACTGCCTGATAGGGATTGGTAGCCAGCTGGGGTCAGTCTCTGTTCACAAGTAACTAGCAATAGGAGAAGAGGAAATTACCTCAAGTTGTGTCAGGGATGGTTTAGATTGGATATTGCAAAACATTTCTGCACTGAGAGGATTGTCAAGCACTGGAACAGAGTGCCGAGGGAAGTGTGGAATTACCATCGCTGAAGGTATCTCAAAAATGTGTACATGTGGCACTCAGGGACATGGTTTGGTTGTGGAATTGGCAGTGCTAGGTTTCTGATTGGACTCAATGACCTTAAAGGTCTTTTCCAACCAAAATTCCTCACTGAATCTATAAAATCAGACAGAAGAGTCCAGTGAGTGAGAAGCAATGAATCCCACTGAGCTGGTTAATTACACACTCAGGAAAACCCACCTTTGACCTGAAACCTCTGCTTCCTGACAGCTGCTGGATGGGTCACTCTCACACTCCATGCAAGAAGACACAAACTACATCAGCTTCAACCAGGGCCCCCAAGCCAGGAAAGGGCTCTGGGTGCTACTGCAGCCCAAGTAATAAGGCAGCTTGGGTGTACCCTGGACAGAGACACAGCCTGCCTGTTTGGTAAGAATACCAAGTATTCCTTTCAGTTTCAAGGATACCTTTCCTCTTTCCTGCTAAACACTATCTTCTGACTTTGCTGGAAAACCACAGGGCCCAGGCATTGAAGGAAATGTGCTGTGGAGCAAGAGAGCCCATACTCACAGGCACGACTCCCATCTGCATGAAGAGAAAGGTCAGGTCTAGGGCTGCAATCACGTAGGCAACACGGATCACTCGTCGCCTTTTGGCCTCTCCCAAGCAGCCACTCTCTCCCAGGGTCTCATTCCTCATTCCTGAGGCTTCTTCCTCACCTGCAGAGCTGGTTTTTGCATTCATAGTGCTCACAGAATGGCTTGCTGCAGGACGGGCTGGAAAATGACACGAAGGCTCTTGCTAGCTGCGAATGTGAAGCGTAGATAAGGGGCACAAATTGTGTGCACAGTTCAAAGCTTACAGTGTGAGAGGTGCTGAGCCAGCATGCCACGGATTTAATGGTCCCTTCTTCCTTTTTTTTCCCACTTTCCTGTGCTTACTTGCTAGGCAGGATCAAAGGTAACCATGCATCAATCCACAGGTCTGGTTCTTCAGCCTTGTGGGCTCACTGCCCCAAGTGCCATCACAACAAAAATCAGCTGGAGTGTCCCAGCAAAGTGAAAGTGAACATTGCCCCAAACAAGAGCATGTGATAAGCTCTTCAACTCTTTTAACTGCTTCACTTCCTTCACTTTTACTGCCCCTGGTAGCTCAGGAGAGATGACTGTTTTAATTCTTCATGAAAGGCACTTTGCTTTTATTTTTGGAGGTTGCAAGTGAAGCTTACAGCAGAACAGCTATTTCCAATTTCAGGAGGTTTATACAGATCCAGGAACAAACACAACTCTTGCATGTAGTCAGAGCCCCTCTCATCACCTTTTCCTGAGCTATTTTCCCTCCTTTCCAGGTGCTGCAAATTTGTAGTAATTCTGAGCTAGCAAACATTTACATGTGACTCCACTCAAACTACAGATTACCAGCCAAGGTCAAAAACATTAAAAAAAAAAGTATTAAATCCATGCAAATCATGAGGCTGACTGCCAACTGGGGAATTAAATAAATAAGATCCATTTAGCCTTTGGGCATTTTGTTGTTTGCTTGCTTGTTTACTTGGGGTTTTATTTATTTGTCGGCTTGCTTATTTGCTTGGGGGTTTATTTGTTTGTTTTCTTACTCATTGAAGCCTGGAAGTCTGGTTGAGGATTATCTTTCTTTTGAAGAGAAAAAGAAGGCAGAGATTCCAATGCTTTGACTTTGCAGAATTATAGGACTTTTATAAGGAAGGGAACAGGAGAGCTCATCCACCCTGCTGCTTGAACACTTCGGTTCAGCTGTGGCTTTTTCTAGGCAAGCTTTGAAAATCTCAAAGAAAAGAGATATGCCCCTTCTCTGAGTATCTGGGAAAGAAGTTTTTCTTACTGTCCAATCTGAATTTCTTGTGCTGCAGCTTGACCATGTCACCCAGACCCTCTAACTTAGTAACACCTCAGCTTGGAAACAGTCTTGACTCACCAGGAAGGCTGACACAGAGACATCAACACAGAGACCTACACAGATGTCTGCTGGCTTGGATCTGGAGTGGTTGTCAGAGCTCCAGGATTCCAACCAAGCCTAGGGAGAGTGACCTGTAAGATCTCTGGGCACACCTTTTTGTTCAACATGTCACCACTGAGCCCTGGGATTTGCTGAAGGCTGCCAGGCTCTCCCTCCCAGCAAAGGAGGGGGAAGTCCAAAGGTTAAGTCTTTCATCAGGGTTGGGTACCATATCACTGGAGATTGCACAGAAACAACCCTTCACAAACTCAGAGCATGAGTGAAAAAAGCACCTTTAAAAATTACTTTCCTACAGCAATACTGGCACTCAACCAGATCCAAATCACAAGACCCCAGAATTTGTATTTGTTACTGAGGAAGGATGATTACCCAGCACGTATCCCAACCTAGCAAAGGATCAGTGCTCGACATTTGGTTCATCTCAGAGCAAAACAATGGATTTGCCTGCACTTTGAATGTCCTTCAGCACAGCACCAACATCATCACTCCCTGGCTTGTGCTGGAGAGGCACAATGTACAAATAACCATTGAATAGAAGAGTAAAATTAATGACAGAATTCTGTTTATGGAGGTTTCGAGACAACCAAAAAAGTGACTCATGCAAGTGCAATGTACAACTGTGCTTACAGGAAACCTGCTGCCTTGGACTTGAAAAGCATCAATAATTTGACTGGTGAGTTTGTCTCGGCAGCAACTGAAAACAGATCCCAGCAAGGCAACCAGGACAGCAAAGACTTGCAGATGCAGCCACTCTCCACCACACAGGAGCCTTGTCCTGCCAGGGCATGCAGTGCAGACAGCTAGCCAGACACATGCTCTCCCTTGGATTTGGCTTCTTTTTACTGGCATTGACAAGGAAAGTGGAGTAAAAAACCACAGAGTTTAATTTCCAGCCTCTGGGGCTAAAGGAACAGTTCTAAAAAGCAGGGAGCTAAACTTGGTGCCTGGTGTGGAGATATCCATGGAGAATAAGCTGTGATCATCAGTTCCTGTACACCCCCACCCCTGGGTGGTTTAGCACCCAAGACTGCTCCTTAGCACCCCAGATCAGGCTGCAAGTAAGAAAATGGCCTGGGCCCAACTTGGTGATCCTCTTCTAGCAGTTGTGTCCTTGGGCAGGATCATTTCTCTCCCCATCCCAGCACTTTGACCCACACAGGACAAAGGCAAGAGGTGGCAGTTTTAATCCATCTTTACAAGCCAATGGCCAGGCCATGTCCATGCTGCCCTGGCCCCAAGGATACAGGCACGAGCTGTATTCTCCAAACCTGGCCAAGATTTTGGCAGCCTCAAACCATCTCAGTATCCTCTTGCAAGGTTTTCTGCACAGGAACTTGGATTTTCCTGACTTTCAGCATCTGATTTTTAGAATCTTGCCCCATGAATCAATTGGCCAAAGGGCTAGATGTGGCAGCAGGAGCACTGATGGAAATACAGCCACTGAGAAGACAAGTTCTCCTCCTCCCCTGAGTGAGAAGTCTGACTGAAAATGTCTGCAGGAGCCTAAGTATGGTAGAGGTTAACCCCGTGCCCAGCTATGCCCCACTGAACACCACGTTTGCAGCCATGCAGCCCAGGGCCAGCTCATTTATACCTGCAGTGATAATGCACCCCTAATGACAGATGGCATAAGCTGGCACTGCACTTTTATCTAAAGGCTCCTTCTGGCTCACTTATAGACTACACCATGGGTAGCACTCGGTCACTGACAAGCCATCTTTAAATACAGCCACTGAGTTAAAAATAAAATTAATTTTAAAACTGGGCAGGAGCAGGTTATGAAGAGGAAATGAGTTTTCTTGGGTAGGATAAATAAACTTTGAATAGACATATATTTCAGGGAGACTACCATGAAAACGAGCAAGGAGATAAATATCTGGTGGTAAAATTGCAGATTAGTCCATTAGCTATGCATTAAGCCTTGACACTTATTCTCAGCAATTTTGGAACATTTATAGTTGCCTTCCTGGTGTGTCTTTCCTGAGGCCTATTTATCTGGTGATCTCTAAAAAAAAATAGAGCAGGAAACCTGAGAACATCTTTTTAAAAAATCATAAAGGCTCACTGTTTGTGTTACTTGGGCAGAAATTTTTTCTTAAATTGCTAGAATGGGAAGCAAGGCTTCCCATGCATAGGCACATGCATAGGGAAGGGAAATCCACCCACATCAACACCAGAAGTAGAAAATATTGGTTGGAAAACAATGAACTGGGGGGAAATAAATCTCAAATCCTTATCTGAACTTGGTGTTTTTTTGGTTTTTTTTTTTTTTGTGTTTTGGGTTTTTTTGGTTGTTTGTTTGTTTGGGTTTTTGTTGTTTGGTTTTTATTTTGTTTTTTGTTTGGTTTTTTTGTTCTTGTTTTGGTTTGGGGTTTGTTTGTTTGTTTGTTTTTCCCAGAGGAAGCTTAATATGACCTGGAGGAACATGAGGCATCCTGGGTGGGAGCCTGCAGAGGGTCAAAACAAGTTTTCAGCCCCAAAGGAGCCTTGAAGAGGGATTAAAATGCAGATATAATGCCCAGCAATGAAGGGCATCTCTCAGGTCTCAATCCTCTATGAATTTGAACTGGCCAGTGTCTTCAGCTACACAAAAAAATCAGAGATGGGATGAAGCAAATCCTGCTCCAGCATAGATCAGTCACAAATCCTCTTCCTTGTGGGTGTGCATGCATACCCATGGCAAGCATGACAGCTGGCTGGGGATGCCAGGGAGGGAATCACTGCCTCTTGCTGTCAGCAAAAATTTCATTTCTCCTTGCAAAGAGAAGCAGCACCTCTGTGTGCTGTGTACTATGGGTGCCAGGAGAGCCAAGCTGAATCATCATGAACATACCTCATCTCCCTGCCCAGGAAGCAGCAGAGAAAACCCTTCCTCTCTCTGGAAGAGCATTGAGAGGCCACCAAGCAAAAACAGTGAGGCAGGCAGACATTCAGACATGGAGGGACATAACAACCATTCACAGAGACACAGTCCTCAGGGAGCCACTGTCCTGGGCTTGTTTCTTAGACTCTGTAATATGAGAAAGGAAATGGAAGAATTATCTCGAAGCAATTCCTCAATAGAGGGAATACTGAATGGCTGTAATGAGGGAAACTGCTCAACACCAGCCATGGTCGGTGGGAGCCATCAAATCTGCAGGATCTGGCCTGATCCCTCTCCTTCCCCGACCCCAAGACTAAGGGAACAGGCCTCATTTGTATTCTGGTGAAAGATTTATACACTTAAGCAAATAAGAGCATAGATGGCCAAAATTGGCCAAAATTATATTGCCAAAATTATATCCCAAGTTTGTTGACTGATTTATTCCTTTGTCTAATTGTGTCCATGAAAAAAGCAGCTCGTTAATGAATGGAAAAAGACTCCACATGGCCAGCAAAAAAAGGAAAAAAAAAAAAAAAAAACCAGC
>VZRH01005339.1:4004-14495 GCA_013397555.1 Urocynchramus pylzowi | reverse complement strand
CCAGTCTGAGTCTCTGGGGGGAGGGGGCCCCCCCGGGTCCCCCCGGAGCGCGACTCCGCCTCGGCGAGGGCGCTTCCCCCCCAGCGCCCCGCCGCGACAAGCGGGAGTGCGGTGCGGAGGGGAAAGGAGGGCTGCGCCCTTAAAAACAAGTTCAAACTCCCGAGTACTGCCGGAGTTAACCAAGCGTGAGGGGAGCACACGCCCTTCATCACACCCTGCCTTGGCCTTTCGGCACGTTGTAATGGTTACTTTTAACAGTTCTCCCTTTCTTCCCGAGGCTGTATCTGCCCCCCCCGCCCCGAGGAGCCCGGCTGGCCCGGGCCGCCCCGCCTCGCCACAGCGTGGCTGGGGCCGCCGCCTGCCTCTGCTGGGGACAGCTCGGGGGGGACTGGTGTGTGCGTGGCCCCCAGCGGGCTCAGCACGGGGGGACGCCCCTGTCGTGGCTGTGCAAACCTTCCCCCCTCCCCCTCTTTCGGCCGCGGGCCCTCACGCCCCAGCCTGGAGCCCAGAGCCCTGGCTACTGCAGGGAAACACTTCCTGGTACCTCTTGCCCAGCAATGATTTACAGGACAAACACACAAACAGTTCTGGGAAAGGCAGCAGTTTCAGCTCGCCCTAAAAGACGTAAAAAGCAAAACAACACTCACACGAAATAAACCCTCCCACGAGGCAAAACAGCCAGCATTTTGACAGTGCTGTCACGGCCATGCAGCAGCAGCACTCTGCAGCATCACCTCGGCCCCTTGGCCTGAGGGCAGGTTAAAGCCATGGCATCCTCAGGCAGCCCCGTGGGGTCGGGGCACACGCCCTGCTCTGAATCCCAGCCCCGCGCTGCCCGGGAAAGGGGGACAGACCCGGTCTGGTGCGGGCTGCAGGTGGTGCAGGATTGGGATGCTGGAGAGTGCAGATGCTGGGGAGGAGGACCAGGACGTGGGGACTGATCTACGCCTTTCCGATTCCACTCCCCAACTTGGCACCTCTGAAATGCTGCACCCACCCCCACACTGGACCCAGCAGCTGGGGCGGACCGAGAGGGCGTCACTGCCTGGCTTTCTGATCTCTGTATGATACACTTCCACGGAGGGGGGAGGGCGCTGAGAGAATGAGGTTCAGGGTGAATAAGGCTCAAGGTTTAGCCACATCGTCTTCCCCCGTCACAGCGCTCCTCTCTGCCCCCCGCCTTTCCCCCAGCCTCTCCCCCCACCGCTGTCACGGCCGCCAAACGCTCCTGGCTGTAAAAGTAACATTGATTACCTCCAGCTCCATGATCGCTTAATCAGAACGGGATTATTTTACACGCCCGCATCAGTGGCCGCTGACTCAATACGATTTTCCCCCCCTTTGAAAAGAAAAATAGCTTTTCCCTTTCCTTATGAAAGCCAACAATACCCGGAGTGAGGCAGCTGGATCCTCCAGGATTTATGGGCTTTTCTCTCGCTTTCATGAAAGCAGGTGCCTTTGGGACCTCCATTGTCCCAGCCCGCAACTAATAATAGGACTTTTTGCAATGAAAGATCCCTGCTCCGAGCTCCCAAATACCTCGGCCGGAGGAGCCACGAGGTGCGCCCAGCCTGGCTCAGGAGGAAAGCTCTCACCGCGGGCACAGTTTAGGCACGGGGCTCTAAAGCAGATGATTGCAGCTCGGGGGCACCGCCCGAGCGGAGCCGTGGGGCTTGGAACCCGCAGCAGGGAGGGCCCGGTCCCGCAGCCCCTGCGCTGCGGCTCCCGGGAGGGCCCGGGGTGCGGGAAGGGGTGCGGGAATGCCCGGGGGTGCGGGGAAGGTGTGCGGGAGGGCCCGGGGGTGCGGGAAGGCCCGGGGGTGCGGGAAGGTGTGCGGGAGGGCCCGGGGGTGCGGGAAGGTGTGCGGGAAGGCCCGGGGGTGCGGGAAGGTGTGCGGGAGGGCCCGGGGGTGCGGGAAGGTGTGCGGGAAGGCCCGGGGGTGCGGGAAGGTGTGCGGGAGGGCCCGGGGGTGCGGGAAGGTGTGCGGGAAGGCCCGGGGGTGCGGGAAGGTGTGCGGGAGGGCCCGGGGGTGCGGGAAGGTGTGCGGGAAGGCCCGGGGGTGCGGGAAGGTGTGCGGGAGGGCCCGGGGGTGCGGGAAGGTGTGCGGGAAGGCCCGGGGGTGCGGGAAGGTGTGCGGGAGGGCCCGGGGGTGCGGGAAGGTGTGCGGGAAGGCCCGGGGGTGCGGGAAGGTGTGCGGGAGGGCCCGGGGGTGCGGGAAGGTGTGCGGGAAGGCCCGGGGGTGCGGGAAGGTGTGCGGGAGGGCCCGGGGGTGCGGGAAGGTGTGCGGGAAGGCCCGGGGGTGCGGGAAGGTGTGCGGGAGGGCCCGGGGGTGCGGGAAGGTGTGCGGGAAGGCCCGGGGGTGCGGGAAGGTGTGCGGGAGGGCCCGGGGGTGCGGGGAAGGTGTGCGGCCGCCCCCGCGCCCTGCCCCACCCAGCCCGGCCGGCCCTCCTCGCCCCGGCACAAAGCACACTGCCCCTATTCTTTCGGCCTTTGTAGCCATATGGCAAATCCATGTAGACACAGCCAACATCCATTTATTCAGGCACATAATGTCCCGCAACAGGGAACAATTGGAACTTTGTTTGCTTCTATTATTGATGCGAATGGGCGACAGAGAGAGAGAGAGAGAGAAAAAAAATCATTTAACTATAAGAGATATCCAGCTAATTATGAACCATATGTGCCTATAGTTTCAAAGCAATCCAATGAAGTTCATTTTAAATCTAGACTACTTTATTAGTACGGAAGACAGATGTCTCAACAGTACATGCATCAGGGGAAACCATGTAAAGAAGTTCTTGAAATATTTAACTAGGACTCATTCATTGTCAGAGGGGCTTTAAAGTGCCCTTTATCATGAGAATGCATAGGCAGAAGCGGAGGGAGGCTGCTGGTTGTTACCGCCAACCCACTTACCCCTTAGCGCTAAATCCCAAATTCCACTTTGGATTTGACGACAGGAATATTTTTGGAAAGGATTCAAAATATCAGGGGTCTTGAAGGACCGAGCTTGCTGCTCATTACAGCTACAAAAAGTCAGGTCATTATTTGAGCTGCCTTAATCCCAGACTGAAACCAGCTACGCAATTAGAGGAATAATCTACTCCAAAATCACCACTGCTCCCTCTCCCAAGGAGCGGAGCCGTGCACTTGGAGCACGGCTACTGCAGTTCCTTCCCTGCCCCAAGAGAGACCAGGACACGAGCCTTAGGGCATTAACAATACCAGCCCTCCAGAAATTTTTAATACAAGCATCTCTCGATGTGAATCTGTGGTGGGCACCTAAGGGAAGACTGGAGGGGAAGCTTGGTGGGACAAAGTTGCTCAGATTTTTCTTTTTTTTTTTTTTTTGGAATGCGATTATCAGCAAACAATCTTGGCAAAAAGGTATCTTTATGAGCTCAGCAGCATCTACCAGTAATTAAGCCACTTCAGTTAGATGAATGCAACATATGGTTGACACTGGGAATCATTCTCCTTCCTAGCCACAACTTTTCTTTCTGGGCCAAAACTTGTTCTATTATCACTTAAAATAAACAAAACGCTGCTTTCCACTTCTTCAGCAAATATTTGTTGCTAATGAGCAGGAGGCGTATGTAACAGGATGGGGGGGGGGAAAACCATTTTTAAAGAGTCATTTCTTATGTTTTGATACAGAAATAAAAAATTCACTTGCAATGAGTTGTGATTGCTTGGTAGGATGGCTGCACAGGGAGATTCATGTGAAGGATCCACAAAGAGAGATGCAAAATGGATTGACCGTTTTAAAGCAAAGAAACAGGTATGAAGAGTAGTAGCATATATACGCACACATTTGTATATATACACACAAGAAATAACTAACCAGGGAGTATAAAATAATTCATCAGGGAACAGGCTTTTTTTAAGCCTCATTGTCACCTATTGCTACAGGATAAAATTAAAATGGTTTTCCAATGTCTTCCCCTCCTGTACCTGCTCAGAAATATTACTCTTGACAATTATTTTTGGAACAGAGCAAGCCAGAACACAAACCAAAAGTCCTTACTTAAGATGAAAGGATGGGATTATATCTGACTCTCAGAGGATGGAGAAGAATCAAGTATCTTCTCCCCACACACACAGTATCTAATACTGAAGACCACACAATTCCCAAATTCCCAATGGAAAGTTCTTCATGCTTTGGTTTATTCCGTTGTTTTTTAAACCAAGGGGGATTTTTAGGCATGTGTTTCC
The DNA here is from genome assembly GCA_013397555.1 of Urocynchramus pylzowi. NCBI lineage: Eukaryota > Metazoa > Chordata > Aves > Passeriformes > Fringillidae > Urocynchramus > Urocynchramus pylzowi. The sequence continues at coordinate 10,280 of VZRH01005339.1, read as the reverse complement.
AAGAAACCTTGGTTGGAACAGTTTTTTGGGGAAGAAGAGAATGAAAGATGCCAAAACAGTTGGATGAGCTATATAGGACATAAAAGCCCTGCTGAGACAAAAAAGAACTCAAACTTTAAAGCACAGAACAAACTAAATTTCAGACCCACTTTCTGCAATCCACATGGCCAAGCCTCTGCTCCAGGAAAACCAGTGGCCTCACATCTACATCTGTGGTGTCACCTGGGCCCCAGTCTACAGGATGGGGATGCAGGGAAAGGGAACAGGAGGATGAGGAGGCAGTGCCAGAGAACACCCAGGATGGGGATAACAAGGCATGGCTGGGGTACACTGAAGGAGGTTGGTCAGACTACACAAAATTCTACTGGCATGCACCAAGGGAGGGAGAGAAGGGAACAGGCCACAGCATTTATACCCTGTACATTCCTTCAGAGGCTGCCTGGCCCCAACACATCTCTGCTGTCAGCAAACACCTATGAAACTCATCCAGTAACATCCTATCCCTCCCCTCAGCTCATTTACAGATGGGTGCTAATAATAATCTCCTCTTTTCTGTCCCTGTGTCCCAGGTCAGTGTAGGATTTAAAATTGCCCCAGACCTGCTGAGGAGTCAGTAGGTTTCATTCACATCATCCAGGACTACTCACTCTCCCCTACCAGATTTGCTTTAGCCTGCTTGATACTCCCTGTCACACACATTACACCTGCATTACACAGAGAAAGAGGATTGGGGAAAAAACCCTCAAGTTTTGGAGGTGCCCAAGCTGTCTGTACAATTTCAGCCCAGATCCTTTGCTCCCAGTGCATTTTCACAGCCATGCACACCATTCCTTCCCCCAGGACACACAGTACCCAATTCAGCAGTGCTTTACCCTACAGAATGAATCTGGTCTGTGCAGCAAAGGTGAAACTTCTGGATAAACTCCTGCCAGAGAAAGCAAAGCAAGGGGCTAAAGGATGCTTTCATGATTAATCCAATGCCAACACTTGAATGCAGGCTTTTATTCTTCAGAGAACAGTTGGCTCCTCCTGACCTGTTCCTGCAACAGAGGCTTTGTGCAGTTCAGGGCCAGGTGCTTCAAGTTTTCATAAGCAGCCACTAATTGTGCCCAGGTTTGTTGGGCAGCTGATACGAGCTGCTGGGGTCTGACCTGTGAAAGTGCTGAGCATCCACAGCTGCAGCCAGGGTCACAGTGCCTGGCACTGCATGTGGTTCTGGCCAGATGAAGCTCATGGTTTGAAAAGGGGTACCTTGGACCAACATTCCAAATTAATTATTAGCTCCCATCTCTTTTTATGTGTCTCCCCATCATTAAACAGGGATAATAACACTCATCACTTATATTTTGCTCCATTAATGTTTGGAAAGTGCTGGGTTACTACCATGAGCAGCCCTGCACAAATCTGGTAGGGACATTAGTACTGTCTTTGAGCAGGGTTTCAATAGTGCCCGGTTAATAAGACGCAGCACCGTCCATTGAACCTCGAGAAAAACAAAACTGAGCAACTGCTCATTAAAGCGAGCACCGTTCTCTCTGTGCACTCAATGCCATCATTTAATTAAAAGATTTTATCATCGTGCACAGACACAAGGGGGCAGAGCCAAGGCCCCGTCTTCCCTCATCCTCGCCTGCTCCGCATCAATCACACCAGAGTATTTCTTGGATGGAACCTACAATAAGAACCGAAAAAACATTCAATTTTTTTTTCCAAGCCCCTGCACTAACAGAAATCTCTGCCTGAGCTTTGAGAAATCTTTTCACCTCGCCAGATCTTTTTTTCCCTGCTTGCCACCCCCTCAGTCCCACCCTCACCCTGCTGACCGCTTGCCAGACCCCTGCAGGTGCAGCCACTCGGCCCCAGCTGTGATCTCACCATCCTAGACACCACAGCAAGCCTAGGAAATCACCTCTGTGCCTGGCTATGAGGTGGGGGAAGGAGAAGAGTTTTTCAGAGCTGGAAGATGCTTTGTTTGGGGCTGGTTCTGAGTGATACTGGGTTAGAGGAACATAAGCACCCAGCTACTCTTGCACGTGGTTCTCTGCAGGGGCTGGTGGCAATAAATGTGCCAGCCACCTCAAAAACCAGCAAATGAAACCAGAAATACCTTTCCCCAAGAATACATCCCCACCACGGCATGTGTTTTTACATGAAAGTTCTGAGGGAAAGTCCCTGTTTGGGTCACATCAAGCAGCCTTAAACTTACTGGGAACTGAGGTTTAGAGCAAGTTATTCTGGAAAACAATGAGCACGAATTAAACTGTTTTCATACATTTGGTAATTGGTTTAACAAAGCCAGCTTTTCTTAGGACCTTCAGTCAAGATGTTTCAAGTCATCAAGTCAAGTCAGTTTTCAAACACGGGTTGAGTTAACATCACTTCGGTTTTGCCGGTGCAGTACAGCATTCCATCTGCTGACTGGTGATCCCAGAAGCTTTGGAATTTTTGTTTGTTTTTTGTTTTGTTTTTTTTTTGCTCACCCAGGTGAGTAAGCAGGACTGGGAATACTGGCCCCTGGTTCTGTATTTTATTCTGCACATCAGGAAGCAAAACCTGTTTCTTTTTCCTGCTGACCGAGGGACTCCAGACACATACCCCTTCAAAGGAGGAAGCCCAGCTTTTATGCCAAGAGCCAGCTTTTAGGAGCTGCTATGACCATGCTTTTCTGCTGGGAGAGCTGTAGGAGAGGGTGCAGTGGTACCCACACCTCTGCCTTCCTGCACTCTCACCCCTCCTCTCCAAAACATTGAGGATGTCGGCAGCACCCCATGCAGCACGAGTGAGGAACCCAGGGAATGCAGCTCCCTGGATGTTACAGGGGAGCACGCATTTAATCGGAATCGAGGTGGCAGGAGGCACCTGCCTGACTCAAAATCCTCTCCCCTGCCAAATTGCACATTCCCCCTCCAGCTCCCAGTCCATGAGTGGTGGGCAGGGCAGGGGGAGAGGGGGGGACACCCCGCAGCTTTCTCCCCAGAGCACAACTGCTGGGCTGGGCGCTGGCAGGCAGGCACAGCCTTTCTGCTGCGTAAATAAAATAAAAGCAGCCGTCCGTGTTTGCTCTCGGGTGTGCAGCACAGCCCCGAGCAGCAGCAGTCACCTCTGCGGGGGGATACAACAGGAGATTTGGGGATCATTTCCATAACAATCGCTGTTAGCAAACACCCATAAAACACAGCGGGCAAAGACACCTTAGCAGAAGGAGTTAGCTGCGAATTAAAAGACGTGTTTGTTGGTTTGGCTTTTGTGCCTGTCTGCAGGATTTCGAGGACTCGGTGCAAAAATGCTCTTTGGCCACACTAGATTAAAAATAATAATCCCAATTTCATTTAACAGCTATTAACAAGCAGAGAGAAAATACGGAATTTATATATGAAGCTTGATCAAAGTTCACTGAACTACTCTGTCAGACGAAGGACAGCGGGGAGGGGGGCGGACGGGGAGGAAAAGAAAAAGGAAGAGAATAAAACTTCCCCAATTATCATATTTCCCTGAAATTCAGCTATGCAGAACCGGAATAATTACAGACTTAGCAGAAATATTGCAAAATGTCGGCACGGAAGGGGCTTTTTCTTGACCCTGCAGACTATAATGGGAGATAAAGAGATTGACCATTTTGGGAGGAGGATGCCTTCATTTCTCGACGTGACTGTAGATTATTTCGGCTTCAGGAGACAAGAATGTCCCTTTAACATCTGACCTGGCCTTTATTTAAGAGCAGCACTTCACGGTTCAGGAAAGACAGACAATTTTCTAATTCCCAGCTCTGCTGGAGGCTGAGGCAGCAACTTCCAGACAGGACACCTGCTAACACTAGAGAAATGGCATTATTATGTCTACAAGTTTACAAATCTGAGGATCAAAAAGCCTTTGCTTCTGCTGCTACTCCACAGGCCAAGGACGACGACTTCTTCAAAACAGAGTTTCACAGAGTTTTTTTCTTCCCCCCTCCGAGAAATGGTTTCTTTTCACTTTGAGCAGATCGGTTTCCACGTGAAAAAGTCAATAGTCAAAGAGTTTCCTAAGTTTCATTGGTGTGTAGCAGAAAGGGGATTAGACCTGGGGCCTTTTTACTGGCAAGCCTTTAAGCAAATAAATGTTCTTGAATTCTTAGAGAAACAAACCTAACTTAAACAAAAATCCAGAATATATGGGATTTGCCCCTCCTCAACACAAATTTAAGAGAGAGAGAGCAGAGAGAGAAATAAATAATTACTAAAGATTTAAGGGACACTAGGGTTAAATCTTTTTCTACTGTAATTTTGCTTTTATTTTTGCTAGTTAACCCAAAGAGAATGCCTGCTTCCGTACATTTACAACGAGCTATTAATAGTAACTAGTGTAATGCAATATCAGAAATAATAGAACCATTAGGGTAATGCAATGTAATGAATAAATATTAGAATAAAGCAATGATTCATTTTTAACAGATCAATTGTGATTTCCCAGCACGGAGAGAGGCAAAAAGCAGATGGCATGCACATTCCCCACCTTCCTTCAGAGCCCTACCTGGTAGGCAAAGGCACTACTTAGTAGTTCCTTCACACCTAAAAGTCCTAAAGCTGCAGCTGTGGCTTTTGTCTTGGGGCACAATCCCTCACAGATAATGATTTTTTAAATGTTGTTTTTCTTAAACTCCAAAAATCAGAATAGATGGGTCATTCAAAACCCAAATATTCAAAGTGCATGTATGTGTATGTGTATATATATATATATATATATATATATAAATTTGTACTGACAGCCAACTGCTGCTGCTCCCCCAGCCTGCACACACAGGTCCAGGTGTCTGTGCCAGCCATTTGCCAGCCATGGATGGATAACACCTGGATCAGTGTTTGCAGCCTGGCTTTAATTAAGCCAGAAAAGTAAAGAGAACTCAAGCAATGCAGTTGATTAACATGATCCAACATCAGTGAGTAAACATCAGCATCTTGCTGTAACAAAACAAATAATTTGGGAAAAATCAAGTGTAGGTTTGTGACTGCACAGAAAATGATAAGCTGTCTGTTAAGTTTGCCTCTGTGCACCATTAAATAGTTTTAAGACTTTTCAGAGGTTAATTCCCTTTTCCAGCCCTGTACCTTTGTGAGCCCAGATTGCAATGCTCACCTGCCAAGCCACCCCAGCTCTGTGAGTTTGCCACCTCTGATTCCACCGTGAGCCATCCTACAGCTCTGCCTCTGCACACCCCTAGCCTTGGTCCATCTGGAAATCTTTGTGGTGCTTTAAACCACACCCAACCCCACCGGCAACTGGGGCAGAGCCTTGGGCCTTTCCCACTGCTGAGGGATTTGCTGTGGAGCACAATTCCAAACCCAGTGCTGCCCAAAATGCAGAAGTGCCTTAAATTTTTTTGTCTGGCTGACCTGCCTTGAACAGGGCTCCTTCTTGCTGCAGATTCAGGAGCCAAACCCACCCCTACCCCAGGGGCAAGATCACCCTGCTGATGGGTGAAGAAGAGCAGCATTCCCTTTAAGTTCCACAAAATACCCACAAAATACCCACAAAAAGGAGCAGCCCAGACCCTGGGCTGAGAAGAACTCTGGATTTCATTTTGGGCAGTGCTGCAAGCACAGTGTAGCTGTCTTTAAGGTGAGGAGAAAAACCCACTTTTGCTCTTTTGGCACTCTTTTCCTTGTTGAGGACAAGCATTTCAGCGCCACCGTTTTTAAGGGATTTCAAAGGTCACAGACCCCATCTGAGGACAAGTTCATCCTACTAAAACTGAGTGACGTGCCCGAAGAAGAGGGCACACCTCTGCCAGCATCTCTTGCCGGCATGTTCTGGTGGCTCTCCGGTTCCCCCAGGGTGTTTTACTCGCTGTGGTGCCGGCACAGCCCCCCCCGTACCCTGCAGTCCCCATCCCCACCTTCAGACTCAGACTGTGCTGGCACCCACTCCCCACCTCCCACCAAGACCAACGTTTGCCTTTTCGAAAGAAAGTTTGAAAAAGAGAGAAAACATTTGTTTTCACAGCCTTATAACCCCACCGATGGCAAGATGCTCAGGAAAGAGAAGAATTTGCCTTTTTCCTGCGAGGAAAGCGGCAGGGAAGGAGGAGAGCTTTAAAGGGAGGGGGGGACGAGGCCGAGCTCATGCACGGATTTTAATCTGATCACTTCCCTGTCAAGCTAATCCCTGCCTGACTCAGATCGGACTTTTAGAAACGTGCCTAGAAACCAAAAAGCAAACCTCATTTGAATGAAGCACACACTCCGCAGCCCCCATCTGCAAAGGGCTGCAATTAAATGCAAAAAAAAAAAAAAAAAAAAA
>VZRH01005338.1:1399850-1443560 GCA_013397555.1 Urocynchramus pylzowi | reverse complement strand
CGCTCTGCCCCGCTCTGCCCCGCCCGTTCCCTGCCTTGGAGCTTCTTCGGTCTCCCGCTGCTCCGGCAGCTCCGCAGTTTTTCCCCCGGCAGGCTTTGGACGCGGATTTTCCGCTGGAGACCGAAGCCCTGTGCACTGTGCGACCCCTGTCACCTGCTTTTGTTGCTCAGCACACCTTTGCAGGTGTTCTGTTATAATTATTTACTGCATGAGTTCAATTGCTTGAGGGTGGCATAGTTTCACTAGTGCTTAAAGTTCTGTCTTCTCTCTTTTTTTGCATGTACAGATCCGTTAATAGAAGTAAATTTATCTTCTGTGCTATTGTAGGGGTCTCTGAGGTGTTCAGATAGACGATGTAAAAGAAAACGTGGTTATTGCAACTGTGTAGAGATACAAAATGCTTCTTTTTCAGATTGCAATTCCCGGTAATACTCGGTTAAAATGTATTTCCTGGAATAAGACCCAAGGTTTCATAGCCTGTGGTGGAGAGGATGGATTACTGAAAGTTATAAAATTAGAAACACAAACAGGTAAATGGGGGGTGGGGTGGGGTGGTGGTATTGTGGTTTTTGTTTTGTTTTGTTTTGTTTATTTGTTTGTTTGTTTTGGATTTGGTTTTATTTTTTAAATTTTTATCTTAAGAACAAAACCCACCACAGTTAAGCATAACTTTTTCCCCGAGTTACTTGACAATATTGCATATGTTTTAGATCTGTACATAGCTATTATGTATTTCTTCTAACATCAAATTTTTTCATCACTGTCTTATGCATACAGTTTTTCTCCAGCTGGTCTTATTTGGCACACAAATAATTTGTCTACCCATTATATCTGCTGAAGTTTTCTTCAGTGCTGCTTCCTTTCTTTTTTTCAGGGCATATAATTTTCAACCATCTTAATTATTTTATGGAGCTGTGTATTTTCTTTTAAATGAATATGTTCCAGGAGAAGTAAAATCAATTTTCAAAAATTTTTGAACTTTTTTTTCTGAATGTAATGAAATGTGATAACCATAGATGTTGTTGTGGGGTTTGGGGTTTGGTTTTTTTTTGGTTCTTTTTTTGTTTGTTTGTGTGTTTGTTTTGTTGTCTTTTTTTCCCTGAAAAACTGCTTGACCATAAGGCACGTTTCAATTTGGATGGCAGATGTGCATAGCAAACACATGGACCTGAGGGATGGAAATTTCATCCTGCAGTTACTATGTACTTCTTTTTAAGTGGTTCAATTTATCTATGTAAATAGTGATTAGAGCTTCAGTATTCATAGAAACATGGTAACATGTATGCTTTGTTAGGTTTATTTTCATAGTGAATTTTGTTATTTTTTAGATGAGGCAAAGATAAAGGGACTAGCAGCTCCTAACAACATTTCTGTTACTCAAACTCTTGAAGGTCATAGTGGTAAGTATATTTGGCATTTGGTCTACTTTTAGTTAGAATAGAAATACAAGATTTTGTGATGTTGATAGAGTAATTTTGGTATAATTTTTTATTGTAAATCCAAAATAAAGGTTGTGAGTATTCAGCATGGTATGTACCAGCTTGGCTGTATATTTTTACCATGTTATCTTGGATAAGGCTGTTTGGGTTTTCTTTTTAATAATGTGAGAGTATGTGTTACAGTAGCTTTCCATTTTCTTCTAAAGAAATGAAAATTGGTTCAGTAAACTTGATTTCTGTGTTAAATATATTGTAATTTTTCCCTTTATTGACAAGTTACAGAATGCATATATGCATAGATTGCAGTGTACTGACAAAGTTTAGAGAGGTTAGAAAGCAAGCTGGAGAAGTATAATGTGGGAAAGTAAAAATTGAATGCAGCAAAATTAGGGAGGACTTAAATTCTCCCATGAGAAGTGTTGAATGGTCATCAGCCATGGACAATGGGATATGAAGAGGATGCTAAAATCCTTGTGTTATTTGAGGAAGTGGACTTTTTTTATGAGTACTTGCAGTTGAAATCTGCCAAGAGTCAGGTTATTTTAAGAGCTTAATTAAATAGGATTGGAACAAATTAATTGTGAGGAACTGATTTAGTGGATACTTTGAATGGATGTCTTCAATTCTGAAATAGATTACTATTACCTTAAAAATCCCTGACAATCAGAATATCTTTGATTGCATCTGTTGATAACGTCCTTGACTGAAACACTGAAAATGGAAAGGATACAGAGAAAATGGGTACCCAGCAGTGAGGAGGAAAAAGTGTGTTACAATTTGATCTGCAGTATGGAACTGATAACAGTTCAAATATGTTTCAAATATTTGTGAGTGGGATCCCATATGAAGCTTAAGGGTCTGAAGGATTTGTGTGTAGAGTGCTCTTTTGGGTAATTGTCAAGGAGATTATGTTTTAAAAGTGCAGCAATAGTGAGGATCAGACTACTAAGAGGAAGAAAAACCCCAAAGTTCCTACAACTGTAAAATTTTGTCAGTGTCTCAGAGTGTCAGAGATGGTCAGAAACTTCAAAACCATGATTTGAGTTTTGGGTGTGGAATCAGCACTGAGCAGGATTTGGAGAGGATGTTACTCCAGTGGGTGAATACAGAAGGAAAAAGAGCTCTTGGGCAGAATTTTGGAAGAGGAAATAAGTGCACAGAAAGAAGCCTACAACTAAATCAAAGTCAGCAATGTAAATTTCTGAAAAGCTCCAGGCTGATTAAGTTGGACATTGCATTTTTTATTAACTACTTAGATAATGCCAATAAAAAGCTTTTTATCACTTTCTAGGTTTTGTGCAGGTTGTGACATGGAATGAACAGTATCAAAAATTGACTACCAGCGATCAAAATGGCCTCATCATTGTATGGATGATGTACAGAGGTATTCTGCAGGATAAACTTGAGATGGGATAATATTCTGTCATGAGAAATATTTTTTTTCCTCACTTGCAGTTTTTACTGTTGTTTTTCAGAGTTTTTATTTTGCAGATTGTATAGTTCAAAATAGTTTTAAAAAATTTTCAAGTTTTATTGTAATACTTGTCTATATTTTTTATAGTGTAGTCACATGAGATAAGGCACTTGTCCTGCAGAGCTGCCATAGATGAAGATATCAGTACTTAGCCATGTGCTTGATAAACTGCTCTAAATTTTTTCTCTCTGTTGCTTGGAATACAAGATGAAAAATATATTGTGCAGTAAGCACAAACATGTGACTACAAGAACTTATCAACACTGCATAAAGCATCAATTAAATACTCTCATAAAACCTATCTTTAGAAATGTTTAAGGTAGTGAACCAATATGACTAACCAGTGTATGACTATAATTATCTTTTATTGCTCTTGACCCTTTCACACACACATAAACTGTGGTTCACTGGAATTCATTTAAAAGCCAGCAAACCTCACAGTCAAGGTAACCACTTTCCAACACATGTGGGAAAGAAAAAGAAAATAAAGGGTTTTCCTGTTCTCTTGGGAATTTTATTTTAATGAAAAATGGAAACAAATAGAATCTTAGCTGTTCTTCTCATTTCAGGAGTAAAGAATAAAAGTCTTTCTGGCTGATACATGGCGGCTACTGTCACATAAATAATCTGTTAGTTTTGGAAAATAATCAGTAAATTACTTATTACCTATTCCTAACAAAGCCAGTTGTTCCCTCTGTTTATGTTTCCTATTATTGTCAGTTCTGAAATTACTTAAGCACAGAGCTGTTTCTGTAGACCCCTCTTGGACTTTGGCTCCCCTTTCCGAGTCCTCATTCATCACCATTGGCTTTGGAAACGAGCAGCTCCCACGGGAACTCTGGGTTTCACAGTAACTGTGTCTGTGTCTTCTGGGGACACTGTGCTGTAGTCTTGCTAGGCTTTTACTGAAAGGGCATTCAGTGATTAGCAGGTACCTTGAGTCCTCCTGAGGTTTATCAAATCACAAGTGTAACTCAGTTTTTCATTCACTTCTGATAGGTTCTTGGTACGAAGAGATGATTAACAACAGAAATAAATCAGTGGTTCGAAGTATGAGCTGGAATGCTGATGGACAGAAGATTTGTATTGTATATGAAGATGGAGCTGTGATTGTTGGATCAGTGGATGGTAAGATTTTAAGCCCTACTACTTGTTGTGCTATCACACAAATTCATTTGTAGTGTTATACACACAGTGGCTCTGTTTCTCTAGGTAAATATAATTAATATTTGCTTACAAATTGTTGCTTTGACTTCAGCTGTTTTAGTTTTTACACTGGTAGCTTGCATCCTGTTTTTAATTTTGTGGTATATTTATTAAGTGCAGTCAATGTTTTGTTCCAGGCAATCGCATTTGGGGAAAAGACTTGAAAGGCACCCACCTGTGCCACGTGGCCTGGTCCTCCAATAGCAAAATTTTACTCTTTGGAATGTCAAATGGAGAGATTCACATTTATGACAATCAGGGAAATTTTATTGTAAGTTCTTTGTGGTATAATTAAGGATTATAATTGTAACATCAGGGTATAATAATAATTATACGTAATGACTTCAACAGGCATAAAAGTTCACTTCCTTTTAATTTATTTAATGTTTATTTAATTGGTGGACATCAGTACTGAGAAGTGGACAACGTCCTGCCCAGAGCTTTTAAGATAATTATTTCTTTTTCGGTAGCTAAATGATTATCACATCAACTAATGCCTTTCAGCCTTGCCATAGTTACTGAAAATGTAAAAGTAGGAATGGTCAGACTGGTGAAATTAAGTTAAACTCTTCAGGACATCTGAAAATCTTTACTTTCAAAGATGTTTGTGATGATAGGTCAGATTTAATATTTTTTAGCTGTTGTTGTTTTCCTCCTTTCATTATTTGGAGGAACTAATGCTGGCTAAAAGGATATTGACTTCTTACAGCTTCTGCTTCTTAAAGTATTAGCATGCTTTTAGAAAAAGCAATAGTTTATTTTCCCATTGCTCCTATTATTCTTTAGCGAAATCCTGGTAGTGAGTAAAAAAAGAAAAGGAAATAGCTATAGTACTGATGAATTCCTGCAANCTAATGCTGGATAAAAGGTTATTGACTTCTTACAGCTTCTGCTTCTTAAAGTATTAGCATGCTTTTAGAAAAAGCAATAGTTTATTTTCCCATTGCTCCTATTATTCTTTAGCGAAATCCTGGTAGTGAGTAAAAAAAGAAAAGGAAATAGCTATAGTACTGATGAATTCCTGCAACCTAGATTTATTTATTTATTTATATCTACATAGTTAAAGTATTGGAATATGGCTATAACAAAATGTAAGTAAGACACTGACTTTAAAACCCGTGTATTTGAGACTATGTTCTTAACTTTTAGATGCTTAATATGGTGAATTTTCTTCTCTTCTCCATTACCTTCCTAAGAAAGTATCTGCTACCCTTCCCATTTTCTTTTCTTTATCCTCCCACTGTATCTTTCTTTCTTTCCACTATGTGAGTCATGGTATTTCCGACTGCCACAAATTAGTGAAATTCTTTAAATAATTTACTGTCATCTTGCCCAGAATATCAACAATATATATGGTTGTGCTCTCTCCCCCTCTCCCCCTCTCTCCCATAACTAACTTGGCATTCCTCTTTGAATTGATTCAGGAATACTTTTATCTTTCAGACAAACCCTTACTTGTATTACTGGGTATTCTGGGCTAGTTATTGCAAAAGTTCTTTTAATTGGTGTTCTAATTTGGACACTAGTTTTTTCCAATTATTTTATATGTTATTCAGCAAACTTTAGTCATGAAAAAGCAAACAAAAGTTTTTTTGTTTTGTTATTTTTGTTGATGTTGTTGTTGGGTTTTCTTTTGTTGTTTTTTAAATATTGTGCCCATGAAAGGTTTGAAATAATAATTAATTTTTGCGGTGTTCTAGGGGGTTTCTCGTGTCTATGTACATGTGTCAGTGGTGATATTTTTATGTTGTTGGTTTACTTTGTTTTAAGTTACTTTTTAAAGAAGGAAAATGCCAACATTAGGGTACTTCTTTGTAGTTAAAAATATATGTTTTTGTATGTCTGATCTGGCTTTGATTATATAAGGAAGTTTTTCACACCCATAAAATTCTGAGAACTTCAAAATCTTTCTCGGGATAGGAAAACAATTTTGCTTAAACATCTTGTCTTTCACAAGTGTCAGTAGAGATATAAATTATTCTTTAAGAAACATGTTTTATATGACTTTAATTGACCATTCTTGTGCAGGTGAAAATGAAGCTGAGTTGTTTGGTGAACTTAACTGGAACCTTCAGCATTGCTGGGATACACTGGTACCATGGTACCCAAGGCTACATTGAGCCCAACTGCCCTTGCCTCGCTGTCTGTTATGACAATGGGAGATGCCAGATAATGAGAGATGAGAATGACTACAGTAGGTCCAAAATGTGGGGTGCAAGTTACTGAGCTTCTCTTGACCCAAAATGTCTACTTGTGTTGATATTCTTCATGTTTATTCCTTAAAAACTAGATCCTGTTTTGATTGACACTGGTATCAATGCAGTGTGTATTCAGTGGAACCCCAATGGAAGCATCCTGGCAGTGGCAGGCTCCCTCAAGGCAGCTTGTCAAGATAAAGATATGAATGTTGTGCAGTTCTACACTCCCTTTGGTGAGGTAAAAATATTTTATACATAGTGTAAATATTTGGGTTTTTTTTTTCTTTCTGAATTTTAAGATGGAATTTGGATGCCAAAATGTAGGTGTTTAGTACTCTGAGGTATCCATCTGGGATATCCACATGGATCTGGAAACATCTGGAAACAGGGCCATGTACCCATTTAGAACAGCAGCATAGTGGGCAGCATAAAAATCCAAGTGCCTCTCAAAACACCAGTGATAGGATAAGTGTGGTGTCTGACTTCAAACACCAGATCCCTGAGATAAGACTATGGAAGATAAACAGTTTGGAGCTTAGGCAAGATGTTAACATCTGTGTATCAAATCCAGAAGTACTCGTCTTTCTGCACTGGCTGTGTAAGAGACCTGGGCATCTCTAGATTAGAAGCTGAAAATACAGCAGTGAATGAGTTTTGGTATTAAATACTTAGTATTTGCTCTTTTATATGGAATCAGTAAAACTGGCAAAAAGGCATCCAGTATCAATAAAAGCAATGGCTCAGAAACCTCAGAACAGCTAACTTTTTTTCTAAACTTCTTCATTTGGCTGTTGGGGCTATTGTTTTGTAAATGGTTTTTGTCCATCTGGCTTTTTATAGTAGATGAAATGTTTGATATGAGAGAGAACTGGTCAATATTTTTTTGTTGTGCTATTTTTGCCTTGCCAGGTAACATCCCATTCCCTCTTAGTAATATAGCTGAAAATCAGTAAGTTAGTGTTATGTATCAGAGTGTGATGAAGTTTGTCCCTTGTACAGAGGAAGTACTGGCCAGCTCTGAGCTGTGCTGTGACAGGGGTTAAGATCCAACATCTTTAGGGGTTGCCTTAGTTGAAAGGATTTAATGGATCCAAAGGTTTTGGCAATAATGTTGTCATCTGGTTGCTGATGTCCTTCGAATTAACTGAAACTGGTGTTCTGGATTTTGTATTTAGTTTTTAGAAGTAAATTCTTCAGGTTTTAGAATTGTTTTGTACTCATTGTGATACTCACATATGGACTTTGCTTTTTGAAAGATGGTATTTTCCGTGAATAATGTGTGAGCAGTATTTTGACTTGGTATTTGCATCTGATCAAAGGCACAAAATAGGTACTCAAAAGGAAAGTTAGACCTGAGCATCAATGTTCTACTCAATGAAATGTATTTTTAAAGCCTAAGATTATTCAAAAACGTACAGTAAATAGTAGATAAGTGTTTCTTTTACTACATACATCTATATTATTTGCAACTGAAAAGGTACCCACGAAGAAGTGATCTGTAGGACTAAGGTTATAGCTTTTGAAAACATTATTTTTTTCTAATTGTTTCCTTCATTCAACTTAAAATTCTTCAGCAAAATAAAGATACTTGAAAAAAGATGGAAAATGTACCAACTGCCTTTCTTAGATTCTTTTGGAAAGGGGATAGAGAAGAGGAAAATGTCCATTGCTTCACTGAAAATTGTGTACCTCTGCAGCTAATTAATTGCATACTCTTGACATAGAGTAAGGATATGTTTTTATTTGTTTAAGCTATCAGCTGTAGTTAAGAGTGTTGTACATGAACTGACTAATGAACTGACTAATACACTTCCAGTGTCAGTGAAACTTCTGAGGCGTGTCAGGAACAGTGCTACTGCTGTGCTTTAATTGTGACTGAAATCATAAAGGTGATTCAAATTACCTACCAAAGGGAATAATGTTTATACTGTTATTCTCTATCTACTGTTTATTTCTTCAAGCTTGAACTATCACTGAGTCCTGTTGTTTTTTTCTCTCTGGAGAAATAAAACACAAATGAAAAAACAACAAACCAAACCTGAGGTGAAAGAACACGTTATGGTGTACACCTTAAATATCTCTCTTTCTTGGCATATGTATTGCAATTTGAGAATTGTTATGGGGTACTGTAAAGAATATCTACAGGGTTTTTTTCAACAACTATCAAAACTGTCATTTATGTATTTTAGAGTGGCTTTCCTGTGATAAATTCAAATCTTTTTCTTTTCTTGTTCTAACCAAGCACTTACGTACACTGAAAGTTCCTGGCAAACAGATATCTTCCTTGTCCTGGGAGGGAGATGGACTGAAAATTGCACTGGCTGTGGATCATTACATATATTTTGCAAACATTCGTCCACGTTACAAGGTATGTAGTAATGTGAAACTTAATTGTATTAATAAGTTTCCTGTTTCTTACTCTGTTTCTGATCAGGTTGAAAAAGTAGCTTGCTCTAATATACGTACGTACATACATACATATATGTGTGTGTATGTTAATATATATGAAACTAGTGCTTAACTTAGGATTGCAACTTGATCAACACTACTGACTTGCAGTTTTAGTGAAATGTGAGGGTCTGTCTGGGTGATGCAGTGACTTTGCCTTTACAATGCAAAATGAAACTCCAAAATTTGGAGTTTCATTTTTGCAATAAGGAAACAGAACTGGGCACGATTCTAAATTTGGTAGGAATTGAGGATGTCATTAGGTAAGACTGCTGTGTTTTCACTGCTGTTTGGTTAACTAGGTTGGGCTGAGTCATATGATGGGAATTGTTTGAGCCTTACTTTAGTGCCATTTTTTTTACTGGTGAATTATTCATTTGAGCCAGGAAAGTTGAGTAGACACCTGAACAAAAGGAGTGAATGCAACCTGATAGATGTACTTCCTGCTTACATTTCAGTTCCCAATATACTTCTTACAAGTCTGTTAGTCTAATTCTAAATAATGTTTTATCTTGTTTACCACCTGAGTTTTTTCATTTAATGAGTTTTTTTTAGGAGTTAGAATTATTTCATTTAAATTTACAGTTTAACAAATAATAGCAATTACTGTCCAGTATAGAGTATTGTATACCTCTTTTCACAGCACAGGATATGTTCTTTAATCATCAGTGTGTAGCCACTGTAATTAGAGAGAGAGAGAGTGCAATGTGAGGAACATCCTGCAGCTATATTGAAATGTATTTTGGTCAGGGAGTTGTAAATACAAATCTGCTAGGAAGCATTTTCAAATAGTTTGTTGTAAATCTTCTGGAAGAGACTTTGGGAATCTGAGCTGGAAATTAGTCTTGCAGGAAATGCTACCTAATGTTTATTCTGGGAGATGTGCAACAGCTGGAACACAGGCCTGTTGCTTTTTCTTAAACTCATCAGTTTCTAGGAGACCATGTGTGTTTCAAGATCTGGCACAGTTTGCAAATTAATAATACTTTGAAACTTTAGTTTTAGGAACTGCATGTGTAAGCTCTTTTTTTTTTTTTTTCCATTTTGCACAATTGAAAAGGAAGGAGATATGTTCAAATTAATTTATTTCTGCAGCAAATAAACTCTTAATATGTTGGTAGTGTACTCAATTTCAATGTTATGTATTTTTATGGTGAATGATACATGTTTTCCTTCAATAAATACTTCTGCTGTGTTTTGGTAATATAAGTAACTCCCTTTTAGGAGTTACCTATTCTGAAAAGTGTCAGTCATTAAGTGGGAGTGATTCAAAGCTGTAATTATCTTAGGCTGGATTGGAATTAATGACCCGGAGATGAAGAGTTAATATCACATTACCAATCTACTGAATAATCTGTTTTCCTCTCTTTTTCAGCAAGCCCATAATAAGAGAAAAGGGGCTTTAAATTAACATGACAGTAAAAACTGTGCATTGAGCTGATCTTTTTTTAAACTATTCATAGTTTGTATGGAGTTGTAATACTAATTTAGAATCTGTGGGTCTATTCTAGAAGTTCTTCTGTTGATGCTGTAGTTTATCATTTTGGTTTCATTTTCTGAGGAGTGTGGGAGCCTCTCTTGCCAACACTAATAAGCTTTCTCTTCTCCCTCTCTCTTCTCATGGCAGAGAATTCTATTAGGTTTTCTACAATTGCATTGTCATGTTTAAGTGTTTTACTTTATGTCTCATTTATTTGACAGCTTCACCTCCTTCCTATTTTCTGATTCTGTTGGATTAGAAAGGATTTTCATTATTATATTTTGTACTTTAAATCAGTCTAATGCAATAAAATGCATCCTCATGTATATTCTGTTTATTTTGCATTTTTGCCCTTTCTCCTACTTGTTACAGGAATAATTACATTCTTCTGGAGGAAGGGAGGGGTTTTCTCCCCCTATACCCCTTATGGTATTAATATGGAAGAGGTGATGTGAGTTATTACAGTGTTCCTATATAATTGCTTATTTTTGCTTGCTTCTGGAATTGCACTGTTTTAAGGTATTTGTTGTATCTCCTTTGGGAAGTGAACTTCAGGTTTCTAAATCAGTAGTCACAAAGCAAGCATTTTCATGGCAAAAACCATCATCACACTGGGTATTTCTGAATACCTGCTGAACTATATAAATATTCCTATATACCTGCTGAACAAGGAGGAAACAGGGCAAAGTGAGATCTTGCCACATTTAAGGTTGATCCTTCAGTTTTGAAGGTAATAGAAAAAGCTTGCTGTGATAGAAAAGCTTCTTTTGCCAGTTTAATATTACTCCAATATCTTATTATGTGAGCTGTGTTCTCATAATAAATCAGTTTGTCACTTGACAGGTAATAAATATTGAATACTATTTGTGTATATGAAATAAACTCTTTCATGGCTGGAACATTGCATTATTGAGTTCTTACAATTTCTGACTGGTTTTCCCAACATTGTCTTTCCTGGCAGTGGGGTTACTGTTCCAATACCGTGGTTTACGCCTACACCCGAGCGGACCGCCCGGAGTGCTGTGTAGTCTTTTGGGACACGAAAAACAATGAGAAATATGTGAAATATGTCAAGAGCCTTATTTCCATAACAACTTACGGGGACTTCTGTGTTTTAGCAACTAAGGCAGATGAAAATCAGCCTCAGGTAAAATCTGTCTTAATTTTCACTTGAAGTGCTCTGTTTCACATGTCAGTTCTTTACAGCTGGAATAAGATGAAATGTAAAAGTCTGAATCTGCCTTAGAGTTGTGTCAGTTGTCATTTGACAGAATGGTGTGAATGGGCTGTGAATAGGTGTTCAAAAACATAGAATACCAACAAATAACAAAGTAGCTGATTGACTGCATCTACAGATCAACTCCTTGTAGCCATTAGTAACCTAATAAAAACTGCAGCCTTCCAGATGAATGTTTCTTCAGAAATATTTGGAACAGTTCTCCAGAGACAAGGTAAAAGCATAAGAATGGTATTAAATATTTCAACAGTCAGAAATGGGAAAAAGGGACAATTTTTTAGGTGATATAAGCTACATTTTACTGCAAACTGCTTTGTTTAATAATTTATTTTATGTGTAATCACAATTGATAAATGTATCCTTTGGTTAATGAATGTTCTGTTAGTGTGATACTGTTACATTATTTTTCCTGTGTAATCATTTCAGAATTATTTTCTGTATCACTTACATATTGCTTACAAAGGAGGAGCAGGAGACAGAGTCATTTGGTGCCATGGTAAAAAAACCCCAAATGTGCTGTAGTGCTGCTTTGCTTCATTGTGCTATAAATGGTATATGGACTGAAAACAGGATTCTGGCCATAAACATTTGATGAAGCTGAGTGCAATAAAATAATTTTTTTAAAATTGTAATTTTAAAGGATGAAACAAACAGTAGAGAGACTTAGTGTAACTCTGTTGAACATAAATAAGAGATTTAATTTTTGAACCTGAAAATTACAGATAGTAAGGACCTATCATTTGTTTTGAAATGGCTCCAGTGTAATTATTAACACTGTGAGTTTCCACGTTGTAGAATATGAAGTGCATAGGTTTGTGGCTAGCTGTTCATTAGAGCTGATTTGGTTTACAAGAGATTTTGGTCATTAGAATTGTGGTTTTGGAATGACAGAATTTAAGCAATAGCTAATGGGGAAAAAAATTACTTAATTTCAGCAGGACCTGTTTAAAGATATTGCAAGTAGATGT
This sequence comes from Urocynchramus pylzowi, assembly GCA_013397555.1. NCBI lineage: Eukaryota > Metazoa > Chordata > Aves > Passeriformes > Fringillidae > Urocynchramus > Urocynchramus pylzowi. Next base: position 1,431,110 of record VZRH01005338.1, on the reverse strand, counting down.
GTCAGTAAATTAAGAAGGACTTCATGTTGATATCCATAACAAGGCTGGATAAATCAGACAGTGGAAACTTCCTGCCCTGGCACCACCGTGTGTGGGTCATACAGCCTGTCTTGGATACTGTTAGTCCATTACTCCTTGACAGGCTCTGATATGCTGATTTGGAGTCGCAGAAATTACTAGGAAGGGCATAAAAGAGAAATTTATTGTGGGCTGAATGTGCGGATAATTTACCAGAGAAGAATTAATGTAAACATGATGGAAATAAAAACCAGAGAGCTAAAAAAGCCATGTGTGTTTTCCTATCAAGGCAGAGGCACAACATACTTTTTTTTTGAAAATAAAAATTTGAGAATGCTGGTGGAAAGTTTAACTCATGAACAAAGAAATAAAAATACTGTTTTTGTGAGGTACTTATTGGTGTTCAAACCAGAAAAAAAAATTAATTAAAAGAAATCCATGTTGAGCTCTTTTTCTTTGGAAGAATGAAGTTTATACGGTAGATGAAAAACTAAATTGAGCTGCTCTCATGTGATGAATAAGGTGTCAATCTACCCATTTAAAAGGGTAGCTGTACAGTTACTGTAGTCTGCTACCACAGTTACATGGATTGTTCAGGAGGTGAAAGAGCCATGAAAAACGAATTATCTTTCATTTCCTGGAGAGTCAGAGTAACGGCTCATGGGTAATTCACATTTTGGTAGCCCTGTGTATTTTATTTATTTTAGTTTAAGTTTAAAGACTTGACGGTAAGTTGCTCCTTAACTTCCACACTTCTCATTCAAGACATTTCCCTATGCAATAACCATTGAGATATTTAATCCTTGATTAGACCTGAAGAAACAAATACATAAACTGCAGCAATGAAGCATTATTTTTGAGTGAATTGTCATGTATTTACATCTTCCTGAATTTAACAGCCCAGTCTCTGAGGTAACTGTGCTGTTAAAGCCTTCCTGAATGAGATTACAAGAAGGGGAAAACTTAAAAAAAACCCCTCATCACTTCTGTAGTACCTGATACTGCAGGGCAGAGGGAGAGCTTATTGACAATTCTCCTCACACTGTTACCCTCTTGGAGGTTCAAGGAGATGGAAACCAGCAAAAGATAGAACAAAGATCCTAACTGCTGGGAGTTTATTAGATTATCTTTTGCATGAGCAGCTGATGAGAACCAAATCCCTGAGTCAGGGGTGTATCATGCCTGTAAATGCTCTCAGTGCAGCCTGTGCCTCAGACAGCAGCAGGGGAGACACTGCCTGTGCTGTCTGTGGACATGCTGGTGGTACCTCCTACTTGTTGGATTTTGTCTGGTAGATTTGCTCCCATGCATAAAACAGCTGGTTACTTGCCTGTTTTGTGCTTGTTCTTAATTTATAGTGCTAATTAGCAAATAGCTCATTACTCTCATGCTTATGCTGCTTTATATTTTCTGCAGTCATGGTCTCTGTGTTTTGTGTTGCTGATGAGCATGAGGATGTGTGGTGTGGGTTATGAGATGCACCTTCACAGAAAACTATGTACAGCTTTCTCATCTACAAAAAGTGTGGTAGTAATGACACTTGCTTTTATTTCCATACAGTATGTGCTGGTTCTCTGCAATTCTATTGGCACACCCTTGGACCCAAAATATATTGATATTGGTAAGCAACTTGCAATAGTCTTATTCTGTAATCTGTGTTGAAGTTGACCTGGTAGTTATCTTTTAATGAAGATAATGGCTTATCAAACCAGTAACATTCCTTGTCAAATTGGCTAAACTTAAACTGATTCTTCCAGTTAATGCAAACTATGGATAATATAATTTTTAAAAATTGCTACTTTTCTTATTTTTTTTAATGGATGTTTTTTGGCAATTCAGATTTTCTTTCACAACAGTGGTAATTCAACTTCTTTATAAGAAAATGTACTTTGAAAAGGGTCCAGTTGTATTAGAGGAAGTGAAATAATTTGATTTGGACTTTCATTTAAAAATAACTTGTTGCTGCTTCCCAAATAACTTAAGTATAAATTTCTTGTGTTTCAGTATTGATAATATCTTTTCCTTATCCTTCCTCACAATTGTTTTACCTAAGTAGTTTCAGATTATAAATTAAAAATCAACTTGAAAAAATCAGTGGATTATAACCCAAGTATGAAAACACCCCCAAATCCTAACTAGTGCTGAATTCCAGGCTTTCCCTACTGTTTGTTTGCTGCAGGTGTGGTACAGAATGTTGCCAAGTAATTGCAAGCAACTGTTTTCTGTGATTTTTGCTTGAGAATAAAGAGCATTGATGATTTTCCTTTTAAACAGAGGAGGGAATCGTAGCCAAACGGACAAATTAATGAGTTTTTTGACTAATGAATCCACTTTTGTTTGTTCTAGTTTATGCTTTATTTTTGGTTTGTTACACAAATAGATCTGAATTTGGACTCAGAATAGACCCTGTGAACCCTGTTTGCAGTTTTCTTTTTGAGCCTTGATTCTTTAATTAACTCTCCTGTTTTGTTGCAGGAGAGTTATTATTTAAACTTACTTGTTTAAACTTACAAAAATATTTGCTTTTGAATGAGAGGGAAGACTCTATTATGACAAGAAACCTCATGAATTTTTTTTTTTTAATGTAAATTGCCATCTAGACCTGTTGTTTTATCCTCTTTGCGAAAGGAAACTTTTCTGGCTAAATTAGTCTCAGTAGAGATGTTAGTTTTAAGTCATAGTGCTAATACTTGGTGTTAATATTAAACAACACACAGCTATTCTCTCTGATAAAATGATGGGCAAAGTGTCTAGCAAAGTTTTGGTAAGATAGAAATGATGAGGAAAGTAAGGTGAAGAGCTATTGAACAAGAAAGTAACAGCAATTCACAGAAGAATATAGGTAGGAAAAAAAATCAACCAAAGACTAAAAATAATCAAGATCATAAATTATTATTTTCCTCAACCAGTGTTTCTAAATGGTTTTATTCTTTATTATGTATTAATTAAGTTTTAAGTATCATTTTCTAATGTTCACTTTCTCAGTGATAGTAGGCAGAAATCAGCTGTGAGTCACATATATATTTTGAAATTTGTGCCCTATATTGTAGATCATAATTAAAATGAAGAGTATGCTCTGATGATTGAGTTTGACTACTTTGTCCTATGGAAAATTTATGAAATATTGTGGTAGTTTTAGTCTTGTGGTTTCTGTTTCTGTCCCTTTGATGTCCTTTTGCCACCCTTTGCAATAGGGGGGCCATATCAGAATCTTAAGGAATAACATGTCCAAGAGGTTCAATACCAAAACGTTTACCAGGATTGGAGGAAAAAACATCAGTAAGACATCAAACAATGTCCTCCCTGCCAAAAAAAAAAAACAAAAAAACAAACCCCAAACAACCCAAACCAAAAAACCTAAACCCAAACCAGAATCCCATGAAGTAAGATGATGTGATGGGTGATATGGTGTGAGCTGGGTGTGTGTTTTGTTCTTGTCCCATCTCTGCTCCTGATCAGATGTCTACACTGTATGTGCCCACTGGTTTCCTGGATTTACTTGGCAGGCAGGATTGGGGTGGTGGGAGGAGGGTTCAGGGATTTAGGGGGAGTAGTTCTCATTTCTGCAGCTGACATCTAAAATAAGCTGAGTGAATCGTTGATGAAGGGGGTCTTTTTGCTCTCCACTGGGTATGAAGAAGCCCAGGGCAGCCAGCTCATCTCTGTCAGAGATGTCTTAAATTAGGTGAGATGAATCCCACTCACTGTTAAAATTAGCTTTGCATGTACACGTCTAACTCTGCATTTAAACTCTTTGCTTTGCATTTTTCTAGTGTTCTGTTTATGTAAACTTTCTGTGTCTATCTGTGAGAGTTTTATTTAATTTTTTATTTTTTTATTATAAACAAAGGTATCTTTATGATTCTGCCAGTATGACCATCTCCTGCAGCTGCCTGTACACAAGAAAAGAATCTTTTTCAGTAACTGGGAACACTTAAAAAGAAAGGCTGTTTAATTGAAAAATGCTGTTGTTATCCCAACTGTACTTGAATTGTGCTGAAGATATCAAACAATTTCTTCCTTTGGCATAATGAAGCTTTCTGCAGTCTGCTGCTGTTCCCTCCAGTACTGGAGGACCAGTTTAGTTCATAGATTTGCTCTTTCCTAGAGTGAGTTCACTTGTGAAAATGCTGGGCATTATAATGTTCAGCCTCATAGATGGACAAATACCTGAGGTTAGGAATATTTACATTTTTGAGTCCTGAAAAATTTCTGTAACCTCAATTACAAGTGAGTATTTCATTACTGTATGGTAAACACAGCCAAAGATTCAACCTTTTTTTTTTTAAATATATGCATCCTGTAATACTCCTTTAAAGTTTGCTCTCCAAACTTGCAGAAGGGATTGAAGGTAAAAGTGAAAAGTAAATGCCTATACATGCAGCTCTTTTGGAACACATTGTGCTGGTTTCATCATAGTTATTTTCCTCTTTTTGTAACATTTGAAAATGCAACTTTCTAGAACAACTAGAAATATTTACAGCATAAGGTCAGCTGGTGTGAGAGGTTGACAGCTGTACATAGTCAAGGTCCTATTGTACAGTATATCATGCTGTTTATCACAGCTGGGGCTTTTTGGCAGTAGGAAATGTAATTGTTCCAGTTTGACAGCATGCTGAACTTAAGCAGCTGTCTGGCCTTGCAGAAGTCAATAGAGAGAGAAGACCTTGTAAAACCTTAAGGGCAGAAGACCTTTCTGAAAGTTCTCTTAAGATTCCAGTTGATACATGATTTCTAACAAGATCATTGTCCTTCTATTCTGTTTATAAATGAGGAAAATCAGTTTAATAAACAAGCAGTTAAACATTAAAATTAACTTAGCTCTTACTCAGGATAATTGGATGGGTATTACTGACTTATGAAAAAATGCTATTATCTGTTTGTAAAATTCTTTTTTTCCCCTCTTATTTCTACTAATACAAATTTTCATGTTATTCTCTTAGTTAACTAAGAGACAAATAGCTTACTATTAGTAAACTAACAAATTGTTGCATAAAGTTCTGTCCATAAAAAGTTAGGTAGCTTTTGTTTTGAACTCTTGTACTTGTTTCAGACTTCTAAGTGCCATCTTTCAGAGTGGCTTAAATACTCTTAGGTTGTTACTTTATTTGATTTTCATAAATGCTGGTGAAAAAATTACTTCTTATGTTGTAGAATGTCCTCAACAGACCACTTGGTATCTCTGTGTTCCTGCCTTTCCTTGAGTGTGTGCTCTTCACTACCATGAGTCTAAACTATATTTTTTGACTGGTTGTAATTGCAGGTTGAACAGGCACTGTCTGTGGTTTCTAGCAGACTGCCCCTTGCTGGAACAAGAATCACCTGGAGCTCTACTGAGCATAAAGGGTTTCCTCCTCCTTGGGACTTAGGTGCCTTGCAGGCCTCTTGGGCAAAGCCTCTTGGACTTTGTCCTGGTAGGAGATGGATGGTGGAGAAAAAAGACTGCTCATGTAGGGATGCTAAGTACCTGACAGAGCATTTAAATAATGCATCTGAGAATGTGTGTTAAAACACAATTTGTCTAAATTGTCAATTTATAATATTTTATAATACTGTTTCAACAAACTGCTATTAATCTCCTAATGACAAAGAAATTGTGACATTATGCAATGTTTGATTCATCCTCAGGAGATGTAAATCTTGTGTTATTGGGCTCTGAGCCAGTATCTCAACTAAGGCTCAAAAAAAGAAGTGCTTATTTCCTTTTTTCTGTTGAATTTTTAATTATGTCATTAGCTTTCTAATGTTTGTCTCTGTTAATGATGGCAATAAAGAATTAATCAGTCATTATCTGATGAAGGGCCATCACTTAAACTTTCTTTAGACATTGATGGGTAGTTACACTTTCAGCTGTTCCTCATACTGCTTTTTATTTTGTCCAAAGGCATTTTGCTTCCCCTGCTTCCTGTGCCTTGTCTTTGAGGTCCTTCACAATAGCTCATGTTTGCTAGCCCATAAATTACTCTTTTCTTCATTGTCTAACATTACTGCATTCCGTCCTACTCTGGGACAAAAATTAACCAACACAGCGTCTTCTGTGCTTGTTTTACAGGCTCACAGGCTTTCTGTCAAAGTCCTTTGATGAATAACTAAATATAAACTACAGAAGGTTAAATATCTTGTTATATAATGTCTTTTTAATGGAAACACAACAGATGGTATCTGCTAAGAAAAGGTCACTCAGGCTGGATTATATCATCTTCTTACATGTGTTTAGGAGCACTGCCATAGTGAAGTGTTGAGTTATCTTTCAAGTGTGTGTTAGCACCCAGTGAAATTAATACAACAGCTTGACCAACATACAGGTGGATTAAAGGCAGAGCTGGAGTCCTGCCCAGGTGTCTTGCCTTCCTCCTGGATGCCTTAATAGGGATGACTGAACTACATGTGAAAAGCACTTGAAATGCTGTTACTTAGTTGATCCTTTTAATGTAAATTGTAACGGATTTTAACATTCATTATGTTCTGTAAACTGTGGTTGTTCATGAGTTGTCCCACATGTCCCAACATGTTCAGTTGTCTCTGCTGTTGCCTGACATTTTCTTCCATTTGTGAGCCAACACTTGTAGAGATATTTGAATCAAGCTCTAAAATTAGGTAGATGTATTGATTAGACTAAGTTCATTCCAGTTTCTCAGGAACAGCCTGTAACAGACTTGTATGAAAACAACAGTTTAATATTGTGTCTGTCAGATTGCTTCCTTTCCATCAGATTTAGGTGGGATCACTTGACTTTCTTGTTTGTGTATACTATCTCATAGACTAGAGAGTCTCAGCCTTTTCATGTGGTGAAGTAATGTAGTCATGCATTAAGTTTGATTTCTTTCTATATTTTTACAAGAAGATTAGACACTGAAGCAGGTGTTTTCTAACAGCTTTGAAGTGAGATGGAGTGTGTGTGGATGAAATGCAAACATTGTAGAAGATTATTCGAGGTTCCTGTGTATATAGGAAAGAAAGTTTCTTTCCTTCAGGGAGGAGGCTTTATGAAGGAATAGTGAAGAGAAATGAGGTGAGAAGAGAAAGGAGGGCCAGAAAGAATTTAAAGGGCAGTTGTTTCACAGGTTGGAGTTGTTTTGATGGGGATGGTTTGTTTAGCCCTTTTCAGTATTTGGTCAGCACCTGAAAAGTGAAGCACCTGTTTAAATGTTTTCCTCTCATATTTTCAACATCTGAAAATTAAATATTAAGACATTAATACTGAAGTTGGGTATCTGCAAAATCAGCAGGAAGAACTCAACAGTGTAATAAGTTTACATATTCAGCATGGAAAGCTGCTGTGCAGTGGAAATGCTGAGCAGAAGAGTGTCCAAATCTCTTGCCTCCTTCAGACTTTAGGTGCTTGCATTTCTGTCTGCTTAATAGTCAGAGCACAGTTCTGTGAAGGGCACTGATGCTCAGGTGAGCAGCACCTGCTGGTAAATCAATGCTGCTGTGTAAGATAGTATTTCCCTACACTAAAGGAAACTTAAGTAGTTAAATCAGCTGCCTGGAAAGGGATTCTAGATCTTCCTCAGCCTGAAGGAATTGAAATGAGCATATTGTCTTTCCTAGGAAATGACAAATCCCATTCTTTCCTTCTCTGCCCAGCAACAGTCCAAACTTGGAGTGGCTGGGACATCCTTCCCTCATGTTGAATTTATGCTGTCATGCAGTCAAGAAGGAAAACATTTTAGGAGCAGAGCATAGCCCAGTGTGGAAGTCTCTGAGAAGGTGGAATGGAATACTTACAGTTGGAGGGGACTGACAAGGATCAGCCAGTCCAGGATCACTCCAGGGCTGACCAAAAGCATTTTGCTAAGGACATTGACCAAATGCCTCTTAAACACTGACAGGTTTGGGGCACTGACCACCTCTCCAGGAAGTTGTTCCAATGAATGTCTACCCCCCCGTAAAGAAATGTTTCATAGTGTCCAGTCCAGACTTGGATTTGAGTTTCTTTTTCCACAGATTTTTCTGTTTGTGATTTTTTCTGTTTGTGATTTTTTCTTCAATGACTGACCAATATAAAATGCTAAAACAGTCCTAGAAAAAAAGCCATGTGTCCTACTTTTATGCAATTGTTGAAGTTATACAGGCAATTCTGTAAAAGCATCAGTTCCCACATAGAGATGCTGCTCTCTCAGATGTGGCTCTGCATGGATCTGATCCTGATGATTGTGTCTCTGTGCTGTGCCCTGCAATTTCACATTTGGCTTAAATCCAGTCATTGCTGAGCCTGTTGTTGCAAAGAAGAGAAGGCCTTGCCTTCCATGCTGGCTGCTCATTCCTGCCTGCTGCAGCATTTGTGATTTTCTCTTTAATCCAACTTAATGTAATCTTTTATTTATTTAATTTTGAGGTCAGTTAGATGAATGAACTGATCAAACTTTGTTGTCCAGCTGCCACTAGAGCTGATATGAAAGAAGTGGCAGGAAAATGTGTCAGGGTTTGGTGTGCATGTGCTTTTTGGCAGCAACTGTCAGTTTAGTCTTAGGCATGTTCATAAAACACCTAATTGATTGTATTCCCATGGATAAAGGATGGATACTTTGTCATCTTGTTTCTGCATCACAACAGACCTTTGTGAACAACTTTTTTTTCCCAGATTCGGGTATTTTAAGGTGTGCACAAATAAGTTTAGGCTCCATGGAAGCTGTAAGTCAAAGGGGGAGTCACCTCTTGAGTGTGAGGAATGCCCATGGCTTCAGATGTTGGTATGGCAATGTGGTTTAACATTGTCTTGGACCACAAGTACTCAAATGTTGACTAACTTGAGTTCAAATATGCGGCTTAGTACAAGTGTTGTGATTTGAGCAAACTTTATTCCCTCACAGGTCAGGAAATTCTCATGTTTCATTTTTAAAGGATAAGAGCATTGGTTGTTATGGCACATACAGCTGGAAGTTAATAAAAAGCCAGACCAAACACATAGAATTTGTTAATGGTTTTGATGAAACAGGAGACTGTATCCTTCATTTTGGATGTGACTAATTATTGAAATGAATGTGTTATAAGTACATGAAATACATGAGTTGCATATAATGTAAACAACTGTGCTGCTCATGTTAAGCATCATCACTAAGCCTTCTTACCCAGTATTGACATTTTTACTGAAAAGTATTCTGCAGCCATTGGGTAGCTTATATAATCCTCTTGGTTTCAAAGAAATGAAATCTGTTCAACCAATCTTCCCCCATCTGTCTCTTGTAGCACTGCTCTTCTGTGTGGCAGGCTTATAGCTCCCTCCAGAGTTCCATTCTGTGCTAAAATACAGAGGAGAAAAAAATAAAAGAGATTCACTGTAAAAGAATTGTATTTTCTGCTCACATCATGTTATCTGCGTGACTCAGTGTTCCATTACCGGGCTGGTTTGCACAATTCTTTTGAATTTATCTAGTTTTTTTTTTGGTATCATGATTTATTTGTAGAACTTAGACGTTGGCTGATTTGCATACAAGGTTTCTTCATTTTTCAATGCCTTCACTGTTTTGGTGTTGTTTTTTTTTTTTTTTTCCCACTGAGCATGGACAGCAGGAATGAGATACTCAGTTTGTGCACACATGAAAGTGAGCTTAGGGCTGAAGTAAAGAAAATGTCCTGCATTCCTACACTCTGATTTTTTGGTATAATAAAGTAAGACTAAGTGTACAGTCTGCTAAATATTTAATTTGTTGCCAGATAGAGTTGATATTTGGCTCAACTATTAACTAAGGTGCAAACAGTATTTCTAGGTCTTGTCTAACTTAAAATTTATGAATTGTTTTTAAGAAAAATATTCTCTTCTAGATTGTCAACTTTTGAATAGCCTTAAATATGTCAGATATGAAAGTATTTAATAGATCTTGTTAAGGAGATTCGAGATGCTCCTGAGCTGGTCACTAGCCTGAAAATTTGTCTATATGTGTTTGCTGTTTTCTGCATCAGCACATGAAGATTTGCTGAAATAGCAGGGAGAGGAAAGTGTTAATGGTAAAATCAGAACTTGTAAAGAAGTTCTCTGTTCTTCTGGACAACGCCACGAGGCCCCTGTGAAATTTGTTACCAGCTAATGAAAACTGCTGTTAGGTTGTGTGTGGGTAGATTTTTTGGCTGTTGTTTTTTTGCATTTAATGTATGGGTGTATGTTTTCATCCATCTTGGAAAAAATGTATGAATCAGCATCTACTCCATTGCTGCTGCTCTAATTTTGCAACTCCTTGGGTTTTGTAACAGAGCCATTGTTTGTCACAATGACCAGAACTCATGTGATCGCAGCTTCCAAAGTAGCCTTTTACATCTGGCAGTATCGGGTGGCCAAGAAGCTCACAGCCATGGAAATCAATCAGCTGGCACGGACCAGGAAAGAAGGCAGGGAAAGGTTTGTCTTCAGGCTTTGTCATTTTTCTTCCTCTGCTGTGGTGTCATTGATAAGGTGGATTCTGCCATGTCTAAAATGCAAACCTTTGTCCTCTCATTTTTCTAATCAGGTTTGTTGACTTTCAGGCCTGTAAGATGGTATACTAGTTTTGTATAACAACTGTGTGTTTGTTATCCACATCCCTCAGACGTTTTCAGATTAGTTTCTGTTCAGTGTCTCCATTTGCTTGCTGCATGTTTTCCTTATGGAGCTGTGTGTCTTGATGCCTTTTTACCCCTCTCCTGTTTCTCCTCCATGCTCTTAGTTTCCAGGCAGCTCTCTTCCCTCTGATAACTTTAACTGCTTCTCGTCTGTCATTGCCTGTAAGAACTTTGTCCAGCTGGCTCTTCTCTAATACACTTGTGTCTGGTTGTAGCTTTGACAACTAATCCTGTATGGGCTTTTATCTTCTCAAACTAAACAAGCCAAAGTCAACATCTTTTTGCTTCCAAAATATTTCTTTCTCAGGTGCTCATTTTTGGCATTAACTTTTCTGTCACCTCCACAAAACTTGCAACTTTGTTATGATTTTCTTGTTAGTTATTTTGTGTGTTTTTTCATATCATCTCTACACTATATCATCTTTCTATAAACCTACCACCTCCTGTCACCATATATCCCTAATAATGAGTAATTATTTGTACATGATGTAATAACTTACATTCTTGTAGGACCTGGATGTCCTACAAGAGAAGATTATAAATTGATAAAAATATCAAAAAATGTAGATAGTTGTAATTCAGCATTAATGAGGATTTTAGCATTCTAAAATATTTCCTAATGCTACTTTTTAAGGCAAAAGAGAAGTTATAAGTGTTGAATAATACAGTAATACATAAGTTTTTGTGGATGTGAAGGTGAAGCGCTTCATAATTATGGAGAAGAGCCTGGGGAAAAATGGACATGCATGTTTGAAAAGGACAACTGTGGGGTTGATGGTTTTCAGCAGGACATTTAACTATAACAGCAGAACCTTAATGTTACAGGATAAAAGTTTACAGATGGGGGAATAGACCATCAGGGGCTGTGAAAGTGAAAGCAACTGCCATATCTTTATATCAATATAAAGCAGGTTTATCAAAGGGGATGCTTTTGAACATAAGAACAGGTATAGCTTTTATTCTCTTCTCCAATTCCAATGGGTTCTTCTCCAAGTATGGAACATACTGATGTTACCAAAGATGATCCTTTCTTTGGACTCACTTTTTCTTCTAACTTTCCTTCTCTACAGGATCTATCATATTGATGACACCTTTTCACGGTCTGGAGATGGACACCTTGATTACAGCAAAGCTTTTGAAGTGAGTGATGTTATGAACTAGTTTATTGTGGTGCTATTGCTAGGTTGAAAGAGCAGTAATTAGTGTTGATTTATTTGTTTTCATAGATTTTCATTAGTAGAAGTGGTTGTACTTAAAATTTCTTTTACTTCTACCTTTTTTATGTGTTATGTTTCTTCCCTCTGGTTGATGCTGTTACTATGTCATTGTGTATTACTAAATATACAGCAAACTATAGAGAACATGGGAAAAGTATATTCTGGGTGTGTACAGTATGTAGACACCTGCTGTCTTACTGGTCAGAAGCAGCTCCCCTTACTTCAACAAAATATAACTTGGTTGAAACTCAGTAACCTTTATGATCTTTTCTAGTATTTTTGGCCATTTTCACTTAATGTGTATGTGCAAGTGCTGGCTGTCCTTACTAATATACCTGAAATTAATTAACAGCCCTCACAAGACAAGGATTGTTGCTTTCTTGTGTTTTCTGTTAAACACCTGTTACATTTTGGGTTTCTTAGTTTTCTGGAGGGAGGGGCAGGAAAAGAAAGGAAGCTGTTAATATTATTGTTATGATTGCCATAGCAAAGGCTACTGATACCATAAACTATCCACAGACTGTATGCTAACAAGGTTTGATAGCCCCTTTTCATGTGGATACTTAGCAACACTCTTGTTTATTTAAATAACCTTCTTTCTTTAGCAGGGCATGCTTACCTTTGCAGTAAAACTGACACTGATATCACTTGTTTACTTTCAGGGAACAAGAGATCCCATTTGTGCAATAACAGCATCTGATAAGATACTGCTTGTGGTAAGCTACATGATTAACAGAACTCCTAATTGCCTCTTGTGCTTGTAGGCATAAGATTCTTTTCTCCATGTTCATAAACAGTCATAATTTCAAAGCATTTCTGAATTTAGAATTTACACAGACAAAATCTATTTCTAAACTTCCTCCAAGATAACTTTAATGGTTTCTTCTGTTAACCTGGATTCTTTCTTTAGGAGGGCTAATTCACCAAGTGATTGCAATTTAATTACAGACTAGTTGCCTGAGTTAATGCTTACACATAGGATTTTATAAAGTCTAGGTCAGGACTTAATTCTGTAATCTGAGTCCTGAGAAGTCTCTTTGAGACAGCATGTTCTAGACACAAAGATTTACAAAATTTGTCTGTTTACATATTAATGGTACTGTAATTAATGGTACTGTACTATATACATATGAATACACCTATGGATTATACAGATGTCTGAGGTATTGAATCATGCCAAAGAGCTGGTGCATTTTTTTGTTCTAAGCTGGAAAGTGATCTCATTAGATGAACAAACTTATATGTGGGCTTTAAATCAAGCTAACTGAACAGAACAAAGAGAGAGAAAGAACAGTATTTCTTCCTGTTATCCACCTTCCAGGAAAGATCTTGTTTTGTCATGTTCCAATTCTAGCGTGGGTTTTTAATTTGTTTTTTTGTTTTATCCTTTGACTGGATTTTACAAAATCAGAGGGTCATGGGAGAAAGCATGAACAAAAGAAGTGTGATGGTTGATAGGTGACTATGGGATTGTTGCTGCTTGAAGAATATGAAAATGAACTTCTGACAATAATTAATCTGTGACTTTTTTTTTAAAAGGAAAGGAATGAGAGGAAATGCCTTTGAGACCAGATCTGGATAAATGTGCTGAAGCTGAATGCATATGATAGTGGTTCAATTTTCTAACACTTCTAAACTAATCTGCTTTTTAGTCTATAGGGTATACATATGTGAAAAAGTCAAACATGGTAATTTATGCTGAGGATGTTAGGGACAGCTTTGGTGAAAGAAGAAAAAGAAAGAATAAAGTTTTCACTCCTTTGAAATTTAATGTTGACTCATTTCCAACATAAGAGTTGAACAGTAGGCAAACCAAGCTGGAGATGTTATTCACTTTACAGAAGCACCACGAGAAAATAGTGGCAGTGATCATTTCATTTCAGGGATGTCACTCCTTTCACCCTGATGGTATCTTGACACAGGGAATTGGTGTTTCATTCAGCAAAGTAAAGATAAACCACACTGGTGCTAAGATTTGTTTCCTGTTACTCAAGGCTGTGAATAACCAGTATATTTTATAGCATTTCCTTTTAAATGCAGCTCTGGTCTTGCAGTAACTGGTGAGATGAGTTGGTATGCAGACAGCCCCACTTGGGCAGAGCTGTCCTGCTTTCAGACCTGGGCTGGTGCTGCTATATGCAACTCTTTGAGGGGATTTACCAGTGTGGGACAAGGATCTTTTCACACCTCTCCTGTTTTATTGTGTAGACCCTGTCTGGAGGGTCATGGCTCCTGAAATTCTGTGGACTGTAAGTGTTTAACATCCCTTATTTAAGCAGATTTGTCAATTGTAGCATCTTAGTGTATCTCATTTAAATACCAGAATTCAGAACTTTTAGGATGATGATTCCCTCTCTTCACTCATGCTCTGTCATTTATCCCAAAGGTCTCTTGTCTAAACCAGCATATAAATGAGACCATTTTAAAGGATTTACTGATGGACAAATTCTCTAACTAAGGCAGCATTGCTTTCCTCTAGGGAAGAGAATCTGGCACTATTCAGAGGTACAGCCTCCCTAGTGTGGCTGTGGTGCAGAGCTATTCCCTGGACCATCGTGCCTATCAGCTGTCTTTGAACTGCAACTCCAGGTAAGTTACAGACCTGTTTCTAACACAGACACCCAATTTCAAAATGAAGCACTAAAATTTGTGAAAGTACGAATTCTGTGAAATCTATAGTTCTGTAATAATTATGTACTAATTTTAATTTAGTATAAACAATTTATTAATTTTAGTTGTTCTTAATGGTTGGTTAACTATTTATTTATTACTAATTATTTCCATCTGGACAGTCATTGTTCTGAGAGACTGTTAGTAAAGGTCTCTTATGTTTTACACCCTGTGAACATGAAAATACCTTTGTTTTAATAGATGAACCAAACATAACCTTCCTTTGATCATGACACGAATTGATAAAATTATGTCATAACCTGAAATTTTATATCTATGACTTCTTTCTGTTTCTGTGTCCTTCTAAAGCCTGGAAACGTTGTTCATCCAATTTAATTTTCCATTGTTACAGGCTATAACTAGTGGTGATGTTTCTAGTAGTAAGTCTGGTTCTCCTGAGCTTCATCTGTGCTAATACTGAAGTTGCCTTCTACTCAACAGCTTTTTTTTTTTTTGCAAGAGAGTGCATGAGAGTGTTGGTAGAAAAGGCAAAAATACACAAGAATTTGCAAGGCAATTTTAATCACTTCAAAATAACTTTATAATTTCAAACAAAATTCATAATGCATGTGTAGAGATCTCTTGCCTGTTCAGGTATAGCCCAAAAATAGATTACTTTGCTTAAAAGGCAGAGTGATCTAGTCAGAGCCATATTCATTTTGTTTTGGACCCAAGCTGTTTTCTTCCTAAATGACTTTGTTTTAAGGGAAATAAGCTCAGATCCATAAGCATTTTGAGGTTAATTTTCTAAATTGCATTTGAAATTTTAATAGGGATTAAGGCTGTCTACCTATCAATATTTAAAAATGTTTTTAAAATGGCTTTGTGGTAAATACAGGTTATTATGATTCACTGAAGATCTATGCATTGTATGTATGTAAATTTTCAAATGCAGCCTTTTAGAAATTGTATTTTTCCCATATTTTGAATAACTTCAAATTGGATTATTCTTAACATTGCCTTGGAAAAAAAGTGAAGACTATCCTTTGTAGAAATGCAAGAAATCACATAATCACATTTTATGAATTAACAGTCTGCAGCACCACACTGACATTTTAATTTAATAATCTGCTTCATTGCCTCCTAGTAAATAAGGAAAACCCATTCTGTTCATTTGTTAATTTGAGTCTTTGTCAAGAAAATTTTGGTGAGGGACAGACCTGTAATTTATTCAGCTTGGTATCTGATGTATCTTCAAAACGCTGGATATAAAAATGGGCATAATTCAGAACCTTTGCAGGGCCAGATCCGGCGTGAGCAGATGAAGAACATCTTTCCACGTGTCTGGTCTCTGCTGTGCAGATACATGAAAACCACACGGATCTGCGCTGGTTCTGGCACCCATGAGGCAGCACCTCATGGAATCTATAGAATTACACTGTGCCAGCTTAGAGAACTAGTTCAGCTTTACAGCCTTCAGTACTGTCATTTACTGCCTTATTTTTCTCTGTTTGTCCGTAGTCGTCTTGCTGTCATCGACGTGTCAGGGGTCCTGACCTTGCTGGAGCTGGAGGCGCGGGCTGCAGACGGCGCGGGGCAGCCGGAGGCCGGCGCGCAGCTGAAGCTGGAGCGCAAGGACGTCTGGGACTTGAAATGGGCCAGGGACAACCCGGACTTGTTTGCAATGATGGAGAAAACAAGAATGTATGTTTTCAGAAACCTGGATCCAGAGGTGAATATCGACGTACATAAACTACTCGTTTAAAAAAATTCACTCTTAGGTTAAAGGCTCTTTCTTGAATAGTATTATTGTGCTTACCATTCAGTTCTGCAAGTGTTTGTTTATATAAACTTGCTTCAGGTTATATAAGCCCTCAAAATCTTATCAACTCTCACATGGAGAGAGTTGATAAGACCAGATAGGTAGAATGAATGGTCAGTCCTAGAAACATAAAAATGATGTCATATTTTTCTTAAACGTATGAGATTTTTCAGGAGCGTATTTTTTTGTATGCTTTGGAATACATAAATGCAATTTTAGTAGAGATACTTGTAAAACAGTTCAGTTCAGAATCTAAATATTGGCAGGTGTTATTCTATCTCTTTCTCATAATTTAGTTGCAGAAAACATGAGGATTTGTAATGATGTCTGTATTTACAGAATTGTCAATAATGTTAATGATTATAGTATTTGTTTTTTTGTTGAAGCACATGTATATCCTCGTTTGGAGAAGAATGTATCTAAAGGTATTCTTGACAGATTTGACTAGGATTTAGTCAGACAGAATACAAGTTCATTCCTTTATAATTTATTTAACTTCCAGGAACCTATACAAACATCTGGATATATTTGCAACTTCGAAGATTTAGAAATCAAGTCTGTTCTTCTGGATGAAATATTAAAGGTCAGTATAATTAATTTTATTTTGTAGGAAAAGTTGGTGTCTGTCTTAATGATAGAGATCTGTTTTGTTGAGTGAAAATAAAAGTCACCAGGAATAAAAATATGTTTCTTTATCCATTATGTTAGAATCCTGAACATCCTAACAAAGATTACATCATCAATTTCGAGATTCGGTCATTACGAGACAGTCGGGCATTGATTGAAAAAGTTGGCATTGAGGAATCTTCCCAATTCATAGAAGAAAATCCACATCCCAGACTTTGGTAAAATCTCCTATAAGCCAAATTTGTTTAAATTTGTCTTCTTTTCTATTCTTTTCCTGTTAAGACAGATTTACTTGAAAATAAAAAACCTCAAATTAAAACCAGCTGAAGCAGTGTACATTTTACACACAATCACTTAGGATTTAATGAATATTGGAGTACCTAGAATGTCAGGCATGTGCTGCATCATGATAGTGGGTGTAGGGTGTAGGCTCAGGACACCTTTTTGCTCTGTGCTATATGGGTCCCAAAACACAGTGTTCCTTGTGTTTTGGAGGGAATTTGAAGGAAATTAAAAGCTAAAAGCAAGATACGTTGGTTAAATTAAAATTTATATATTTGATATTGAACATTAAAGAGCTTAAAACCCGGTGAAGGGAACACATCAGACTGATAGCAGGGTAAGAGTAGTTTGAGTAACCTTGTAGCATTTGGACTGACCTTGAAGGACAGAAATGAGAAGGGCTGGGTGTGCTGTGTTCCCATGCAGCATCTCAGAAGTAATCTGAGAAATGGAGATAGTTGCATGCTTAAACTAAACATGGCTCAACTATTAAACTAAAGTTGAAAAGCCTGCAGAGCAAACATGGGAGAGTAAACCTGTGGAAACAGGAGTGCTGGAAATCTGTTTAATACCCCACCTTGTAAGAGCTGGAAGAGTAAAGACCTCAGTAGATAATTTAATGAAAAGTCAGTGCAGAACCTAAAACTTCATTGACAAGTTCCTTGATGAAGGAGACCAATTCTCTTTAACTCTCTGAGACTGTTCACTTATCTGTACTTTTCTTTAGTAATTTTGGCTGTGTTTTGAAGCTAAATGGTCTCTTGCAGCATTGGGTGCTTAGCTTGCATCAAGGGGGTTGCAGAGTTCACTGTTAGTTGTGATGGTTCAGAGATGAATTTAGAGTTGCTGAAAGACTGGACAAGACATCTTGCTCTAAAAGTTTGTCCCCAAAACCATTTCCTTTCTATCTAGTTGTACCTTGTCTCCAGAATGTTCATTTTGAAAAACAGGATTTGCTAGTTATATATTGAAAGTTCTGTAATACTATAATTTTATTAGCTTGAGTGTGTAGGGTGAAAAGTTAGTGGTTTGAGTCTTCATTTTTACAAATGTCTTGAACTAGCTGAAGATTTTAGGAGCTTTGAAATTGTTCATGGTTTTTTTGCTTGTACCATCTGTTCACTTAATATAAAATGACTATTAGTTTTGCAAGTCTGTGTCTCAGTAAAAGTTCTATATCATAAAATCACAAAATATAGGTAAAATTCTGTTCACCTTGCTCTGGAATTGCCATGAATTTTATTTTTATTATGAGAGAAAACACATCACATATTTATGAAGAAGAGATTGATTAGAAGTGCTGGATATAATGCCAGTATATTCCAGATCAGAACAAAACAATGACCTTGCTTCTAGAATGCAACAAACAGAGTGATGTGTAGAAGATCAGTTGGTTTCTTTGATGTCAGTGATGAGCACTTGAGTTTAAGTGATACCAGCCTTCTCAAATTGATTCAAAGACACAGAGCTGATACTGCCTAAGCATGGCTTGGGTCACTGAATACAGCAATAATATTAGTGGTTTTGTCAGTGCCTCACTGCACTTGAGTTTGTTTCACAATGTCAATCAGCCAGTCTAAATTTTAAATAGCCTTATTTTTGCAGAAAATTCTAGAGCTCATTCATGCACCTGATGCACACAAGTTGGTCTGAATTCCTATTTGCAGAACTAACCAATGGGGCAGTACCAATCATAAGGCTCCCCAAAGGTTTTCCCTGCTGTCCCAAACTGCTGTTCTAACAGGACCAGGAACATCCAGATGATCAGAAGGATAATTATTTGTCGTGGCCAATATAGCTGGAGGCACTTACACTGAGGCTGCATCAAGGCTTAAAGTTTCCACAAATGCATAGGGAGAAATTAATAAATGGACCAGCACTGAGACTAGCAGCACATTTCACGTAAGTGCAACAGTCAAATCTTGCCCATTCCTCCCAAGCCAGTGTCCATCTGAACAGATGAACAAAAGAATATTAGCAATTATTTGAACATCTCTCCCTGACCAAGTACTGGACCGATCACAGAATGCATTAGGAATAAACACACAACTGTAGTAAGATCAGCTAGTAAACAATAAATTGCAACAACTCGTATGTCTTCTTTAAATAATTACTAGTTAAATGTACCCTCATTTAATTTACTCTATAGCTGCTATTCCATCTGCTCTGTTTGTTTTCCACACAGGCGACTCCTGGCTGAAGCTGCTCTTCAGAAGCTGGATCTGCAGATGGCTGAACAAGCTTTTGTGCGTTGCAAAGATTATCAAGGCATTAAGTTTGTGAAGCGCCTGGGCAATCTGCAGAGCGAGTCCATGAAGCAAGCAGAAGTGGCAGCCTATTTTAGCAGATTTGAAGAAGCTGAAAGAATGTATCTGGATATGGACAGAAGGTACTTGCATGTAAATATCTCAGCAGTAGAAAAGTCTGGGGAAAAACAAGCATTCCTTAATCAGGAATGGCTGTTTTCTCTGGAGAGTCTTTACCAGTTTCTGCAAAAATATAAAAGGATCGGATGGAGAGAATTTTGGTTTATCCATAGATAACCAGTTCTGTATGTAAACCAGAGCATTCCAAACTGTTTACAAAACCTTGGCTCCTCTAGGTAGTGCTGTGTTTTATAGATGTTTTTTTCACAAGTATTTTGTCGGTATTTCAACTGGGATTCCAAAAATACAAACAATCTTAAATAATGTTTAATTTATGTGGTGTTGCTCTGCGCTAGTAGCCAAGTACACATTCTTCTCAATTACATATACAAACAACAGAGTTTTTAATGAACTGTAATCTTTGGAGAGACAAAAGGACTCTGGATGAAACTGTGAACCATTGAAACCAATCAATGTAATTTTTGCTCAGGAATGAAAACGAACAAAGCAAAATTTTAGTATTGCTGGGAATATAAATTAACATTAAGTAATTAAGTTAGAGCACTGTCTCTTTTGAAGAAGGATAATGAGAAATCATCAGCAGCAGTTGTGCAGTGTAGCCTGTAGATGGTGGTCAAACATGGAGAAACATGAATCACTCATGCACATGAGAAATTTTTAAGCTTTGATTAGTGGAGCCATGAAAAACAGTAGGGAATGATGGAGAAAAAAATTAGTTATTATTTCATGCTGTAATAATGAAAGTAAGGGGGAGGGTGGCAGGGCAGAGGGAGAAAGCAGGAGCTGGGGAGAGATGCCCAATAACACCTGGTAATGAAAAGTTCCTTGCATGTTGTTAATTAGTTACTGGCAGTTTCGTGGTTTGGGGATATGGGCTGTCTCCTCAGCACTTCAGTCACACTGCAACACCAGTGTTAGATATGGCATATTCCTTTTCACATGGCTGAAGAGAAATTTGGACATAGAATTGCAGAAGTCAAAAACTTACTTTGTTTACTGGTTTCAACTTTCACAACCAGAAAAATCCTGATAAGAATCTACCATAAATCACATTGAAATAAATATATTTTTAAAATAAAATTTTAATGTTTTTAGATAGATGCTCTTACTTAGCTGACTGCATTGAAGGCACTTTCTTGTGCCTTCCTTAATTTACTTGTAAGTTGAGGGCATTTTTAAAAGAAGGGCATAGATCTCTCCCATTTATTTTCTATGCACCTGCAGAATTACTTTTATATGAGGTAATATAGAATTATTCTGTTTGGTGGAAAAAACATGCCAGCCAGACATACAGTGAGTCATATGTATGCATGAATAATAAAAAGGAAAAACTACTGCTGAGTCCTTTCTCCTTTATCCAAAATCACCCTGAATCTGGAGAAGAAGTCTCTGAAATCCGTTTTATTACATCTCAGCGTTAGCCTCCATTATTCATATTTGTTGCTTTTTGGTCTTTCCCCTTACCTTCCTTCTGCTTTTAGCCATTTGCAGCTGCTGCCATCTCTTGTAGTGGTCAGCAGTGAAAGATACAGAACAGAGTAAGAGGGAACCTGAAGTAACTGTCTCACTCATTGAACTCCTCACACAGGAGTGTGGTTGATAAGGAAGTGCATACATGTGATATAACCTGGGAGTTCTTTTGAGTGTTTGTTTAATGGAATAATGTTTAAATTGCAAACAAATTATTTGGGATCACTCTGATACCTGCATTGCAGATTAAGAACACAAAAATACTTTTGGATGCTTTTCTCAAGATGTTTGTTGCCTGTTTTGTTGTGCTTGACTTTCCCCTGCTGTTTCCTGTCAGAGACCTTGCCATTGGGCTGCGGATCAAGCTGGGCGATTGGTTCCGCGTGCTGCAGCTGCTGAAGACGGGCTCGGGGGGCTCGGACGACGCCCTCCTGGAGCAGGCCCACAACGCCATCGGAGACTACTTCGCAGACCGGCAGAAATGGTATGGCCTGCAGAGGAGCCTGCAGTAAGGAACTTACAGAGGAAATTACTACTCTGCTGACAAGACTTAATTTATGAGGAGGGACAGGTATCAGGAAAGTTAGGATGCAATACATTGGATAATTTTGGAATAATGAGATTTAGCTCATACCTTTATGGTTTCATGATGTGATAAACAAAGAGCTGTTGATCAGCTACCTAAAGAGTGAAGCTTTGCCAGAGGTCTATCTGCTTCAAAGGAAGGGAAGGAAAAAGAAATACCTATACAGTTATATTGGGCTGGATATAGAAATAATTAAAAAAAAACCCAAAGGGATTCAAAGTAGTACATAATTACTAACTACCAGTGAATTTTCTAAAATGCTTCAAACCACAAACATTTGAGAAGGTCCAGCATTCTCTGACCTGGATCTGTCTCCAGCTGTTGCCCAAACTGGGCACCCAAGGAAGATTTTAAGGGCAGTGCACACCTGTAATGGCATTTCTCCAGAACTCATTTTGCAGTCGGGTGCTTACTGAGCCAGAGGTAATGTCTTCATAGCTAATAACTTGCAGGGAATTTTTTTCATGAACGTTTGTTGTTGCCTTCTAAGCCCGTGTCTTAGAGTTCTACAGCTCCACTATGTATTGCCACTATCCAAACTGTATTGTCACAATTGTCACAGCTGAAAAGTTGGGGTTAGATTTTGCAAGTTGAGTTTTAGATGTTTTAGGTAACTTTGGAGAATGGTCTTGGAGGTCTCGGTGTTTGTATTTTAAAATACAGAAGCACAACAGTAAAGCTCTTTTCTGGAAGTTTAGCTGTAAGTTATCCATTATCTGCCCTCATCACGGTAGATGTGGGAATACAGCTTTAAGAATTCCTTGACTTCCTAATCTTAGACTAGTCAGAGAATCAATATTGCTACACTTTTAATATCTGTGAAATTTTAAAATCTGTGAAAATTAAAATTTTTAGTGCATTTTGGAAAAACAGTGAAATCTAGCTATGAAAGTTTTTCAAGCAAAATTACCTATTTAAAGTAATGTGATTTTAAATTTACAAATGCAAAAGGTGTACAGAATTAAAAACTTCTCTTGTGTTTATACATCAGAAGCCATCACATTTTTTTGTTTTATTAGGTTAAATGCTGTCCAGTACTATGTCCAAGGACAAAACCAGGAACGTTTAGCTGAATGTTACTACATGCTAGAAGACTACCAAGGACTGGAGAATTTGGCCAACTCACTTCCAGAGAATCATAAATTGCTTCCTGTAAGCAAAAAGCACCTATATTGTTCATTGTCTTATACCCAACTATTTATTTAAAATTTCCCATCTTGGGAGGGTTAAGATCAAGAGAAAGAATGCAGTGTATGACCTACTCACTTAAGTGCAATGGTGTTACTGTGGTATTGATCTTTAGTATTATTGTTATTCTCATACTCCATCACTCTTCCTTTCCCGTATTATCCAGTTCCCCAGAAAGACCTGACTGACAATACTCTAAAAGGAGGGAAAGCAGATGGGATAGGGTGTGTAGGATGTATAGGTGTACAGGGTATAGGTGTGTATATGTAGCAGGAAATTACCTACTAAACAATAGCTAATCTAAAACATCGCTCTGGTTGACTTAATCCAAAATGCTTGAAAAATGCAAAACATGCTCCTTTAATGCCTTTTCCAGAAATCAAGACATAGTATTTTCTTTTAACATCATTGTAATAGCTTTCTTGAATTTAGAAGCAGTGTGTGAGACTAGCACACTGTTCTAAAGTTTTGCAACAGTGCCCGATGACTTCACAGGGTCCATGAAGCAAACAACCCATTCCCCACCCTCTAGGACTTAAATTAACCAAACAGGAGCACTGCTGTTGCTGCACAATGTAGTAAAAATGCAGAAATGAATTTAATACAGTGCTGATGCTTTTTGCAGGATATAGCTTATATGTTTGTGAGAGTGGGGATGTGTGAACAAGCTGTGTCAGCCTTTCTGAAATGTAATCAACCAAAGGATGCCGTGGATACCTGTGTGCATCTTAACCAGGTAAAACAGCAGGACATAATCTGTAATACCAGGTTAACAGAGAGATGTCTATCCTAATGCCCAGTGGAATACAAATCCTTGTTAAATGTCAGATGATTTGTCATAAAATTATTCTGGAAAATTCATACTTCAGTGCTTAAGCCAGGTCTCTGAGATTGAGATTAAAACACTGGAGGGGCTACATGCAAAGCTACATGCAGGTTATGTGGGCAGCATGCTCAGCATGCAGACATTTGTAGCCTCTGTGGAGCTAGGCTGTGCTGCCTCCTGATGGAAAGGGAGAAGACTAGAGAAGAGATAGATGTCCATTCTGGATATTTCCAACATCCCCCTCCTTTGTATAGATGTAAATAGATTTGTGACAGCATGGGGATGTAGCTGAAAGCTGAGCTGGAAACTGATCTGCATGTTTATAACTAGAACTGTTTCCTGGTATGACTTAACCTGTGCAAATGTCTGTGTCAACATAAATAAAGGAAAAACTGAGGATGGCTGTGAGGAACTTGATGGATGGGAATGGCAGGATTGACTAGGGCTGGCTTTTTGTGAACAGTTTCTTAGTTTATGGATCTGAAGAGCTATTAGGTGTGAGATTCAGTTAAGATCTCAGTCCTGCCAAACTTTTCATCTGGGGCAAACACAGTAGCCAAACCACTGAAGATCAAGAAAATTCACAAAGTGGGGGTGTATAGAAGGATAAGTAAAGTGTTACTGTGTGCTTTAAGCTTCTGGGCTGAGGTCCTCTTTCAGACAAGCTTTTGAGAGTCTGGTTTAGACTTTTATTGGTTGAAATCCACATGTCCAGCTATGAGCTACAGTGAAATGATTTTGCATAGCTTTCATAAAAGTAGAAGCAACTGTTTTTTATGTGGTTTTGGACAGAGGTCTATCAGCGATGAAGACAGATGGGGAAGACTTTGAGATGGTCAAAGAATCTGTTTTTATTGTGGACTACAAATGTTTATGTACTGTCTTAGGAAGACTAGTAATGTTTTACTACAATGATTGCTTAAAGATCACATAAAGAAACTTAAACATGTCTTGCTTGCAGAAGTCTGATGTAATTTTTTTTTCCAGTAAATCCATCTGATTTGATCTTCTTGCAGTCTTGACTTAATTCTCGAAGTTCTGTTTGCTCTTGCCAAGGCATCCTGTTATCAAAATCTCTTATGCTAGTAAGGTCCAAAGTACTCTCTGTTTTGGGTACCCCAACATCAGTCCAGCGTTTTTTTCAGCACTGCTGCATCACATGCTTGGCAATGATGTAATCATTTGCATTCTCTTGCTTTTTATGTTAATTTTATAGCAGTCTGGTTCAAAGTGGTGATGAAATATTGCACACAGACGCTGCAGTCTGTTCATGGATAACTGGTTTGTTCTGGGAGTGTGTTTGAAAACATGAGATTAATAATTGCCTCCTGTAATTTCTAGTGGAATAAAGCTGTGGAGCTGGCAAAAAATCACAATATGAAAGAGATTGGATCCTTGTTAGCCAGATATGCAAGTCATTTACTGGAAAAGAACAAAATCCTTGATGCTATAGAACTCTATCGTAAAGCCAATTATTTCTTTGAAGCTGCTAAGCTCATGTTCAAGGTATGGCAGGTTTTATTTTTATGTCAAATGACTGGGGTTTTTGGACTAGCTCTTACTATTTCTGTGCTACTTTTATTCTCTCGGGGTTATTTTAGTTTTAACAATGTCTAGGCAATAAGCAGATGTCATCATACAGGATACTGCAAAGATGAACCCAACTCCAGAGCTCTGGTATCTCTATGTGTAATAGTTACCCTGGGTGTCCTCTGTAGCTAGTGGAGAGGAGACTTTGGGTACACAAGCCATCTGTTTATTTATTTTGAGACTTTCACTTCAGTAGGAGATGAACTGCACCTCAGAAAAGGTCCTGATGCTCTGCATTGCCTAGTAACAGAGTATGGTAGACTGGCCTGGGGTGCAATGTCCACATTATTTTAGATATCATGGGAGCTATTTTTATCTCATTAAAAAAAAAAAAAAAGAAAAAAATAAAAAGAAAAAAAGCAGCAATGTCAATAACTAGAAGTTAAATTTTGGTGTTAGTTCCTTTAATTAGAAATGGCCGTGGTGTGCTTTTAAGATGAAGATGTTACTTAGATTTGGTTTGGCTGCAGAGCTTTCTCTACATAGCTTAAAGTCTTGTAGGACTGATACGTAATTTTTATAGCAAATATTTATAGCAGTATATATATATAATATATGCTACTTTCAAAAGCCATTCTTTTCTGGGAAAACCACCAGACCTTACTGAAAGCTATGTATGTATTTAAAAATTGCTATTTTTTAGTTTATTTTTATACTAGATCACTAGACTTATACATGGTTACACTGATTTATCCTTCCTGAGAATCTGGCTTTATATCCATGTTAGTTAAATAACTGTAAAATAATGTGCATACTTCACTTTGACATTTTCATTTATAGTTCTGTTTGCAGTGTAAATTATTACATTTAAAGGCAGATTCATTTTTTGGCATGATTTCCGAGGTTTGTACA
The DNA here is from genome assembly GCA_013397555.1 of Urocynchramus pylzowi. Classification (NCBI taxonomy): domain Eukaryota; kingdom Metazoa; phylum Chordata; class Aves; order Passeriformes; family Fringillidae; genus Urocynchramus; species Urocynchramus pylzowi. The sequence continues at coordinate 1,405,096 of VZRH01005338.1, read as the reverse complement.
AGCATGCAATTGTCCAAGAGAATTAAATCCCTTTGTTTTTGTTTTTAAGATTGCAGATGAAGAGTCAAAGAAAAGGACAAAGCCTTTGCGAGTTAAAAAGCTTTATGTCCTATCAGCCTTACTTATGGAACAGTGTCATGAACAAATGCAAAATGCACAAAGGGGAAAAGTTAAAGAGAAAAGTTCAGAGGTAATGTCTTTTTTTTTTTTTTTTTCCCTTTCTGAATTCTGGTATCTGCTAGCTAGTCAGAATAAAGCAAGCCATCTTCATGGGAGCCTATAATGTTTTTTTAATAAAAAAAACCATTTCCCTGCTAAGAACAAAGCTTTCCTTCAAGCAAGTCCCCCATGAAAACATATTGTTTTAAGTATTATTTAAAAACATCTAAATTCATATGTATTAATAGATATTTTTCTTCCTAAGTTTAACATGGTTTTCTTAATATTTTCACTACAACAATAAAAGCCATACTAAGAAACTTCCTGCAAGACTCTTGTTCATTCAGGAGTAAGTACTGATCCCAAAGGGTGATCTGTGATTAGATTAAGCTATGTTGCCTGTAATTCAGCAGGGAGATGGCTCCAGATACAGGGGAACCAAATGGAAGAATTTTTTCGTCTCTGCTCACACGTTCATCTGCATGTGCACAAATGAAATAGTTTAAACAAATTTTTAAGAGCTCTGGCGTTAAAATGCAATATTAATCCAAACTATGAACCAGTCTGCAGATGTGCACAAAATTATTTTTATACACATGTATATGATATTTATCTTTGAAAATCTGCACCATATGTTGTACCTGTGCTCTGTACAGAACGCCTGGCAATGCTCACTGTAGGTCCATTTGTATTTTGCCTACTTAACACGGACAGTGGTGTAATCACCAAGAACAGAAAAGCTCTTTTCATATATCCCCATTTCCTGCTGTATCTGTTTCATAGAACAATTACTTGTGATACTGATTTATTTTCAGAGTGCTTCAGCTTTGGCTGGTTTGCTGGAAGAAGATGTTCTTTCTTCAACAAATCGCTTTGCAGACAATGCTTGGCGAGGAGCTGAGGCTTACCACTTTTTCATACTTGCACAAAAACAGCTCTATAAAGGTTCTGTAGATGCAGCACTTAAAACAGGTAAGAATTCATTTTCAACCCTGTAAAGACAGCACATAACTTCATTATAGCTGCCACATTTTTCAGTTCTTAATAAGTCTATGGAATTTAAACCAAAACTATATAATGAATTAAATACGGCTGCAGTCCCAATACCTGGAAAGGACTTTGCTGAAGAAAATGCAACTTTTTCCAAATACTACCTGGTAAATTGGTCAATCTCTGTAGGTGTTCTGCTGACTGTTTTCTTTCTCTCCCTAAATTACAAGGCATACCTGAATGTACATCAGACCTCCTTGTAGAGCTTCACAAAAAAATCTGTGGGAAGTAGAGAAACAAATAGTGCCTTGTACTTTGTCCAAGTGAAGATTTCAAATCCTTCAAATCTTAATATTTTTAAAACCAATAAACCAAAATAAAGTGTTTCAAGAAGACACCAATTTCCAAGTGAAATCTGCTATTTTTTTAGAACAATGCTTCACAATCATGTCAATAAAAAGACTGGTTCATTTTGTCCTATTTTTAGAATTAATACTGTCACCTAGTAGCAACTATTTCATACAGATGCTTGCAGTTCTCAGAAGATGTGTAATAAATTCCTTGGATTTCTATTTTTCATTTTTTTCAGCTCTTCATTTGCGAGATTATGAAGACATTATCCCTGCAGTTGAAATCTATTCCCTTTTGGCACTTTGTGCATGTGCAAATAGAGCATTTGATACTTGTTCAAAAGCCTTTGTTAAATTAGAATCCTTGGAAACTCTTAAGCCAGAGCAGAGGCAACAGTATGAAGAGCTTGCTCTAGAGATATTCACAAGATATAGACCAAAGTATAACAAAACACCTGATCTGGATGATGTTCTTGAGAGGTGGGTTTATTTTTATATGATACTATAATAATACTGTCACTTTTTTCTGCTGTTGGCTGTATTTTGGGTTTTAGCAGGTTTTGTGTGTGACCAAATTATTTAAGTGCTTTGCTGCTTAAACCAAATATTGGGCAAGAATGAGGCAGGAGTTAGCCAGTTTGGAGAAAGGTAATACAGCACTATGTTGTTTGGGAAAATAGACACTGACTGCATTCGAGGATCTGGGCATAAAGATGTAACTTCATCTTAATTTGAAATGCAGGAAGACAAAGCACGGGAGTTTAGGACCTTTGAGACACTGTCATGTGACATTAAAGTAAGAATGTTACTGTTGGCATCTCCATGGTGGAGTGCTGAAAGTATCAACAAGGGGCTGTTTAACCATTATTAACTAACAGGTCTCCAGTGTTTGTGAATTACCTAAATCTACTTGGTGTGAAAAGAACAATATGTGAAGTTAAAATTAGTATGAAGGGCACATTTAAGGGGTAAGTCCTTGGAGTGGCTCTATCCACAGGAGTGTGTTTGACATGTTTCCTGCTGAGAGCATGGAACTTGTAAATATGGAAATCAATTGTGAATCAGTTTTCTTTTAGCAAACAGGATTTTAACCTGTCTTGATTGATCTTATCGTGCAGCTGTGATTCTGTTGACCCTTCAGACATCAGAGGACACAGTATAATAGCAGTGCAGGTGTCTAATCAGGCCTTACTTTTATATGGCCTTCACTTCTTTTCACCCCATCTTTTGGATCTGCTGGTCCTGATGTGTTGACTGTATGGTTCTGGGGGTGGGCATTCTCTGATGTGAAGACTTATATACTTGATTGCATGAACAGTGAAGTGTCACATGAGCTCGTAACAACTAGTACACTGCATTTTTATTCTTTCAGCTTTACTCTTCTTTTTTTTTATAGTGGAGATGGTAAACTTCCTGTATGTGTTGCAACAGGAGCCCCTATCCTGGAGTATCAATTCTGGATGTGCAGTGTGTGTAAGCATTGCATGAAAGCCAAAGAAGCAGGCCATTATAATGCCTGTCCTCTGTGCCACAGCACAATAAGCTGAGGATAAAGACTGTGTATCTGCATTTATGACTGCTAAGAGCCTCTAAAATCCTATTATCTTTTGAAATACAACTCAGGTACTGTATTGTAGCAGTTAGTGCTGCTATTAGAGAAACATTAAAAATAAAACCCAAAACCAAAACGGAAAACCCACAAGAGAAACCTTTACTGCTTCCATTTTTCTGAAGAAATTACTGTGTAAATAGATTCCATTTTTTTTTGCTACACTTAAAAAAAAAAAGATTTAAGGTAAAAGCCTTCTTTTTGAATGGTAGATTGAGCCTAGTTTCAAAACCATGTGAGTTGAATGTAGGCTCATATCAATACGGTCTGCTCTGAGCAGGCTCCATTTTTTTGTCTAATTCCATAGGAAATTACTGGGTTTTCTCAGAATTCACAGTTTTTTGAAATTTTGATAATATTACCAGATATGTTTTTGTACTATTGTTTAGTTACTAGAGTGATGATACCAGTATAAGCATACGTTAGTGCTGGTTTCTTCTGCCAAGTGTATTTAAACGCACCATAAAATAAAGGGCTTGAAAACACGCAGCAGCCAGTGTGTCAGTCGGGTTCCTGAGCTTGGGTGATGTCATCTTCACCAGCTTAAGGAAACCTCCACAAACTTGGAACCTGGCATTTTTCATGTAGCTCGAGAGCAGCCTGCATCAGTTGAACAGATTTCAGGAGCTGAAGCGTCCCCCTCGTTACACACAAAGGCCCAAGGAACGATGTCTTGCTGTTCTCCTTACTGCTGGGTTGTGCTCTGGCAGGGCTGCAGGGCCTTGATGCACGGCTGAGCTGTGCCCAGGGCCAGCCAGCACTTGGCTGCCTGACAGAGCCGTGAGCTGTGACATTCACATTGTGCCTTGGCAGGTGTGAGAGGAGAGCGCAGGACCTCTTCTGTGCTCTCACCTAAGCCTAGGCCAGGTAAGGATAAGCCCCATCTCCATGGAATCAGAGTGGTAGAACAGCCTGCCTTGGAAGGGACCTTTAGGAGCATCTTGCATTCAGCTCGCTGACAAGGGCTGCGATACCTTCCACTAGACCAGGGAGCACAAAGCCCATCCAGCCTGTTCTTGAGTATGTCCAGGGATGGGGCATCCACAGCTTCTCTGGGCAATCTCTTCCAGTGTCTCACCACCCTCACAGTAAAGAATTTCTTCCTTATGTTTAACCTAAACCTTTCCTCCTTCATCTTAAAGCCATTCTCCCTTCTCCTATCCCTCTATGCCCTTGTAAACAGTCCCTCTCCAGCTCTCTTAGAGCCCCTTTAGGTACTGGANGCCCAAGGAACGATGTCTTGCTGTTCTCCTTACTGCTGGGTTGTGCTCTGGCAGGGCTGCGGGGCCTTGATGCACGGCTGAGCTGTGCCCAGGGCCAGCCAGCACTTGGCTGCCTGACAGAGCCGTGAGCTGTGACATTCACATTGTGCCTTGGCAGGTGTGAGAGGAGAGCGCAGGACCTCTTCTGTGCTCTCACCTAAGCCTAGGCCAGGTAAGGATAAGCCCCATCTCCATGGAATCAGAGTGGTAGAACAGCCTGCCTTGGAAGGGACCTTTAGGAGCATCTTGCATTCAGCTCGCTGACAAGGGCTGTGATACCTTCCACTAGACCAGGGAGCACAAAGCCCATCCAGCCTGTTCTTGAGTATGTCCAGGGATGGGGCATCCACAGCTTCTCTGGGCAATCTCTTCCAGTGTCTCACCACCCTCACAGTAAAGAATTTCTTCCTTATGTTTAACCTAAACCTTTCCTCCTTCATCTTAAAGCCATTCTCCCTTCTCCTATCCCTCTATGCCCTTGTAAACAGTCCCTCTCCAGCTCTCTTAGAGCCCCTTTAGGTACTGGAAGGTGCTGTGAGGTCTCCACAAACTCCTCTCAGCCTGGACAATCCCAGCTCTCCCAGGCTGTCTCCCGAGGAGAGGCGCTGCAGCTCTCTGATCATCTTGGTCTCCTCTGGCCTCGCTGCACCGGGACCGTGCCGTGCCTGTGCGGCAGGTGGGGGAGCAGAGGAGCAGGCATCTCCGTGGCCCTGCTGCTGTTACCGACAATACTGCCCCGTTTCTGTGGTTTGTGCTCCGTCTGGGCAGCCCTCCCCTGCCCCGCGGCCGGCTCTCCCCTCCCCTGCCCCGCGGCCATTCCTCCCCTGCCCCGCGGCCATCCCTCCCCTGCTATGTGGGCAGCTCTCCCCTGCCCCG
>VZRH01005338.1:1342874-1399413 GCA_013397555.1 Urocynchramus pylzowi | reverse complement strand
GCGGCGCGACCCGGGCAGCCCCGGCCACGGGCATCGCCCCAGGGCAGCGCGACACGCAGGGACGGCAGGGACAGCAGGGACAGCGCCTGTAGCGCTGCCTGCCCCCCTGTGCAGCTACACCCCTCTGTTGTGCTGCCGAGTCATTCGAAACGATGCTATTCCATGGAGAGTAGGAGGAAAGGTGTAGTTGACTTGTGGAAAAATTTGCACTGGGGTAAAACAATCTAGTTCCAAACACTGCCATTAAACCTGAGGTAGAGCATCTCCCCAGCCGCTGTGGCTGCAGTCAGCACAGCCTTCTCGACTTCCAGTGGGCTGCCGGCCACCTCTGGGCTGCCGGCCACCTCTGGTGGCCTCTGGGCCACCTCTTTCCTACCCCGTTTTTGATGGTGCTATCACAAAATGACAGCCCCGTGCCTTTTGTTAGAGCTTGGCCATTGCAGAGGTGGAGGGACTGGAGAATGGAGCCAGGCCATGGGCACCAGCTGCAAGCTCTGTGCCTGTGTGCCAGCTCTGAGGCAGCTTCATTATTGGTGAGGGCCTTTTGTCTCCTCCTGTTGGGAATAAACTGGCTGAACTGAGCCTGAAGTCCATTTGAGCTTCAGAAATACATGCTCTGGTTGTTGGTGTGAAACTCTTTCACTCCCAATTGGGCCTGTGGAGAATCCAAAGGCCACGGGTCCAGGAAGTAGCTGGTACTTTGTGGGTTGAAGTATTAGGAGGTATTCTTGAGTCGTGAGAGGGTGAGAGGTTTGTGAGCACGAGCAGTTACAGACAGGTAATTTATAATTTTACTTTTTTTTTTTTCCTTTTTTTTGGGACAGGAGACTTTGATGAAGCCATGAAAGATTTCAGGAAAGTTTTGGAGTTAAACCCCCAGTTTGAAGATGCTGCATTGAGTCTAAAACAGGCTATTCTTGACAAAGAAGAAAAACAGAAGCGGGGTTATTGAAAATTCAGGTAGTGATGTGATGTGAAAATATTCCACTAAACATGTGATTTTTGTCATTGATGGATGAAACACAAGATCATTTACATCTTATGACCATTTACATCTTATGACCTGTTGAAGAACTTCATTCTTAGGCAAATAAGTTAAAAATTTATTATGATTGCAAAATAACCTGGATTTGGGATTTTTATTCTTGAGGGAAGGTGTAATGTTGATCTCTGTGAGACACATGTACAGATTATCTACAGAAATACTTTGTAATTCTATAATGAATGTATTGACCAGATTAATTGAAAATAAAAATGGACATGTACTTTTTATCTCATGATTGCAGAGTTTGCCATAGAAAATACTCACAGGAGGAATTGTGGCTTTCTCTTCTGTATTAAAGAGATCAATTCCCTGAAAAATACTGTGTGAAATCTATCTGATGGAACTGGCTGTGAACACCCAGGCAGCTTCATTTCTCACATGGTGGGAGGGACCATTACTAAAATCTGTAAATCATCAGCAAGAAACACCCTTGCAAGTTCATAGAAACACAAGTTCTAATAAAAGAAATACTCTCTGATTGCTCACATGAGCATTAAGATTTTGTTTTTTAAATTATGCCAGTGACATTCCTGCTTCTTATGGGGAGCTCCTCCATGGATGATCCCAGAGCCTGCACAAGGACAGGGCTCACTGAGGCTGGTGGGACTGTTGGGGTGAGTGGTGAGAGCAGACTGGAGCCTCTGGATATCCTTCCTAGCAGCCTCACCAAGATCACTTTCAGTGTGGGGGTGAAACTGCAACAGTCACAATTAGCAAATTTGAAACAGGGCTGACAAAATGCTGCATTAACCTCTCATGCTCCTGACACCTGACTGCAGCCATCTGAAATTACAGAAATATGATATGTAATACCATTACATGATATGTAATACCAGGATGTGACCATTCACAATTTGAGAAATAGGCAATGACCATTTTTCTCCCTCAGAAGTATTAATTTTGATATATTAAACTTAACTTATCTTAATTTGATATATTAAGCACATGCTACGATTTATCTTGGTGTTCTGTCTCTAAACCAACACAGATAATTCAATGACTTTATACACTTCATGCCCCCTCAGTCTTAAAAACTGAGAAATCCTACCAACTCTTGACCAATGGTGAGAAGGTGGGCTAGAACTAAACATGTTCCTGACTGACATTGCCAAGACAATTAAAAAAGCAGTAATGAACAGTTGAATGTGACTTAGGAAGTTTTGCTGTGAGAAGAGAGATCACAAATGTGATTCTGCACAGAACACTTAAAATGACAGGATATAGATCAAAATATTAACAGTGAACAAGTATTTTAGAAAACAAAGATGTTAGAGATAATATTCCAGCTTGTGTTGTTTTGTGAATGTTGCTTAATTCTCATGCAATTGCTGGCACAGGAGTTCTGCACAGGGCTGGGGAGCAATTGCCAATTCTCCACAGTATTTCCTTGTCTCTCCTGTGAAAGGATGAACTGTCATCATGCATTTCAGCTTAATTTGGAATTCTTTCAAGGTAGTTTTGGCCAGTAGGATTTTCACATTTTCCCCTTTCACATGCACACAAGTCAGTTCTCTGGATTCCAGGTTTTCAGCCTGGAATTGTTAAATAGCCCTGCTGGTTTCAGCTGAGGTAGAGTTGATTTTATTCACAGTGGCTGGTATGGGGCTGTGTTTTGGATTTGTGCTGAACACAGGGTTGATAATATGGAAATGTTTTTGTTATTGCTGAGCAGGGCTTGAGCAGAGCCAAGGCCTTTCCTGATTTTTGTACTGCCATNGCACACAAGTCAGTTCTCTGGATTCCAGGTTTTCAGCCTGGAATTGTTAAATAGCCCTGCTGGTTTCAGCTGAGGTAGAGTTGATTTTATTCACAGTGGCTGGTATGGGGCTGTGTTTTGGATTTGTGCTGAACACAGGGTTGATAATATGGAAATGTTTTTGTTATTGCTGAGCAGGGCTTGAGCAGAGCCAAGGCCTTTCCTGATTTTTGTACTGCCATGCTGGGGAGGAAGTTGGGGATGCCTGGGAGTGTGGGAGTAGGCACAGCTGGGGCAGGTGATCCAAACTGACCAAAGGGATATTCCACACCACAGGACATAATGTTCAGTATAAAAAGTGTATAAAAACCCCCAAAACTTGAAGAGGAGGATGTATTTGGTAACTCCCCTTGTCCTGCAAAGTTTCCTTTTATAAAAGTTTAAGAATTAAAAGCCTAATGGAGAATAATAAAATTCTTTTATGCAATGTTTTGTGAAATTCAGGCAACCTCTCAGCCTGTAAAAGGAGCAGGGTTGTGTGCTTTGGATGCTTTGCAATGCGAGGTGCTGTAGCTTTGTACCTTCACTGGGCTTTGGGGGTTGTCTCTGCATGAGAGTTCCACACCTCTGTGGAGCTCCTGGGTCAGTCCTGCCCATTCCACTGCCCTTGTCAAAGTCATGGGGTTGCACCAGTAAGTCAAACAGATGGTTGCTGCTAATGCACTGTGACTCCCTTTACTCTGGCCAGAAATATTTCAGACGTGAATAATTCTCAGCTGCTTTCCCAAGGTTTCCTACCTATAAACCTGCTCTCCCAAACCCTTGACTTTCCTTCCACAGCTGTCACTGGCAGCCCCTCTGCTTGGCTTGTTCCCTGTAGGCAGGGTTAATTTGGCAATGAGTAACTGTTCTCACCTGATGATTTACCTCTAAACTTAGGAAAAACCCTGTGAATTCCATAATATGTTACAGAATCTCAAAGAATAACATCACTGCCTTACAGAACAAGGCAAAGAGTAACATCATCATCCTGTGCTTTTCCCTAGGACTCCATTTGTCCTCCTGAAACATGGGAGGAGAAGTTGTCACACAATTATCAATGTTGCAAGGCCTTTCCCTTGCTTTTGCAGAAAAGTGGGAAAAGCTGACAGAATGCCAAGGTTAGCAGGGCACCGAGCAGAGTGAGAAGGGTTTCATGCATGTTTAGTGTGAGTGCAGCATGGGGAACAAGGAGAGCCTTTCCAAATGGAAAGCTGTAGCACATTGAGGCCAAAGGGTTTGGTTGTCAGGTAGCCAGAATAATTCCCTCTCCCAGATGCCTGCCTTCTGAGTGAGCAGTGGAGGTTTGGCCAGCGTGGAAAGCCTGAAGCTCTTGGGCTGTTGCAAGTGAGGGCTGCACTGTGCACTTCTCATCTAGCTTGTTAAAAAGTGACTGAGGAGAGAAAGGTGCACTACTCCAGTTTTGTGGGGATTGAACACCTCTATCTCAGTCAAGCCCAGCTATGCAGGTCATGCTCTCTATTGCCTGTCAGGAGGGGAAGGATTCAGAAAAGCAAAAACAATGTTCAAAACTGAAGATTGCTAGTGGGAGGATAATATCCAAAATTCTTTCATGTCAGCAGATGTTCATCAGCCTCATCCTTTTAACAGAGGCAGGGGCTGGATCAGTGAAACAGATTTGACCCCAGCCAGTGGCTTTCATGCAGAGTGGAAGGTCTGGGTGCTTTGTTTGAAAACAGTTTGCTGAGAGATTTGGTCAGGTTGGAGGCCCCACTTCCAGCATGTTGTGACCATTTGAGCTGAACACTGGTCCGTTTCCTAAGGTTATTTCCAAGATTCTCCTTGTAGGATTTCTTTGGTGCATGAGCAGAGAGGAATTGGATATAATCCAGAGCATTGCTTCCTACAGCTCATGGTGATCAGCTCTTTTATCACTCGTGTTTGTGTTGTACAGGTGAAATGGGCCTGAAGGATGTCCTTTCTCCCAGCAAGGAACAGCTGGTCCAGCTGTGTCCCAGGCATCACAACAGTAGGTTTCAACCTAACTCCTGCTGCTGTGGAAAAGGCTGATCAGTGCTTTCCAGGCTGGAGACTCCCCAGCATGGGGACTCTGGTGTGCCTCTGTCTGTGCATCAAAAATAACTTCTCTCCCAATTCCTTTTCTCCACGTTGGCTGAATAATGAAAGCGTATTCAACTAGAGTGGTATGACCAGAGTGGTTCCTTGGGTTCCAACCCAAGGAACTGATTAAGCCCATAGGCCTGAAAACTGCAGTCTAGGACAGGGGTTAGGTGCTGAAGTTCCCTCTGCAGCATCTGAGAGGTAGGAATAATCCCAGGAGAATTGAGGTGCAGAGCAGTACACCCGTGCAAGAGCGTGGCTGAATCATACCTTGGGAAAGACACCCTGAAAGGTGAACAGGGAATCTGCAATTCCCTATCACACCATGAGATTTGGTGTGAAAATCATCATCTACACCATGAACAGCAACCGAGGTAGGAGAAAGAAACCAAGGATGTGGAATTGCTATGGATTGTCTATGGGAAAGGGGAATCCTGAAATCCCTGTTGAAATGGGAATGCAGGTCTGTCTCCTTTTCCATCTCCCTTCCAATGTGTGTGGAAGAGAAAATTCTCCTCATCCTTCAGGTGGTGGGTAAAGGGTATGGAATGCTGCTGGGCCTCTTCCTGGTTTTCCAGGGCAAAAGGGGAGGATCTGGGTTATCCCACTTACTGCTGACAAGCTTATCTAAATATGCACTGTAAGGCTACAAAACAAAGTGAACCTTAGTTACACCAGGCCAGACCTGTTGCTCACCTGAGAGTGCTGAGAAGAGGTAGCATTTGGTCATAATTATTTTCCCTTCTTCCCAGTCTACAAAATTTTTAGAGGACTGCTTTTTAGATTAACAGAAGGTTAACCTAAATTTATGAATTTGCTGCGTTGTTAAAAACGGAGAGTGTGCTCTCCTGGCAAATGCAGTAACGTGCTGGGCTCTGCAGTGTGGGCTGTGGACAGCAGAGTGCACTGCTCCTGCAGCAGAGGGAGGCAGCACCCAGAGCTGCTGGGGGGTCCTGGGGTCCCAGCACCCTTCCATTCCTTTCACAGATCCTACTCCTTCAGCAGGCACAGCTTTAAGAGGGCATTTATTCAGCAGTCATCTCAGGCAGGACTGCAGCTTTTGGGAAGTGGGCCACGTGTGTGCACTGACCAGCCAGCCTGGGAAGGTGGGGACTGCAGGAGCTGGAAAACCCTCTGGAGACCACACATGAGTGTGCTGTCAGCACGGGTGTGCCATCTGCCCCCTCTGCACTGCTGTTGAACATCTACATGTGCTGCAGCCACACCTGCAGTTACACTGTAGGCACTTCCTGAGAGTGATTACAGGTGGTCGTGTGTCAGGTTTGTACTTGACCTCTAAAAATAATAAGAATTAAAAAAAAAAAAAAAAAAAGCTTTCTGTGTGCACAGAAACAAAAAATACCAGGTGTCATTTTTGCTCATACTACAGTATCCATCTGCTCACATTTTGTAGAGTTAGCTTTTTCCATACAGGGGCAGGTGAGCAGAAAATGAGGAACTAACAGGTTTCCAAGAATGTCAGGTTGATGTCATGACACAGACAAAGCTCTGCATTAGTGGGAAGAAGCATGTGCCCTAGTGTTGCATGCTGGAGGGGGGCTGGCTGTGGTTGCTTGGCTCTTTGAAGCCAGTGTTGGTACAGCAGATGGCTGCTGTTGCACATTAGCAAGGAGATGTTCTGTGCTTACATTGCTCTGGTGTATTTTTATTTCACTTTTCAGATTTGCACTTTACATTCAGATGGGAGGATTGGCAGTCACTTTATGAAGTATTACAAGAAGCAGCCATAATCAGGGCTGGGATAATTTTAGTGATCTGCAAGTCCATATTTGAGCAGCTGGAAGAGACACAAAGTGTTATTTTGCAGCCTTGGGTCATTTTGTGCTAAGTTTTCTTCTTTAGCCACTTCAGAGAGGCAACAGGTTGCAAGATTTACTGATCCTGTTAGCAGACTCAAGGACTTTCCAGTGCTGTCCCACCATCTGGTCTTTAAACATCATGCAAATAGTTCTGGTGGCTCCTGGAAGAAGTACCTCCTGTGTCCAGTGGCACCATTTGGAAAGCAGCCAGCACAGCAGAGCCTTCAGGTGCTGTTGGAGACACACACAGAGGCTGAAGTGAGTGAGGAGTGATGCTGGAGCAGACAGCTCAGCAGCTCTGCTTGTCCAAGGGTGGATGAAGCTATAGGAGAAATCCTACTCTTTGGAGGATTTGAACCATTCAAAAGCATTTGGAATATGGCAGCCTGCCTTAGTGTCTTTTTTTTCTAAAATTTTGGATCTGTTTTCTCTCAGACTGGGGGCAGTCCTGTTGAAAACCTGTTGAAATAATACCTGGCTCCAGAACTGCCTGCTATGGCCCAAGTGCAGCATGCCCTGCTCTGCTGCTGGCATCTGCTCCAGAGCCACACCAGCTGTGTTTGGCTTGGCAGGGAGCTCTCCTTCTTCCCTCTCTCATGGGCTCAAGCTGAGACCATGGGACTGCAAACCAAGTCCATTCCCTGTTCTTGTCCCAGAACTTTTATTCTGAGGTCCTTGAGGACAGGCTCTGCATTGCTTGTGTCACAAAGCATGGTGACCTCTTGGGGTGGGTACACAGGGCCTGGTGTTCTTACCAAATTCAGTTTATGTGTGTCATCCTCGATCTGGAGCAACAATCCAGATTGGTCCAGCAAGTACATAGCCCTGGAGACTGTCAGAAGGGTGACCTGGAAAGCCTGAAGACAATACACAGTGTGCTTGTGTAGTTTTTAAAGAATACATACATGCTGCATGTTAAAGGTGACATCAGTGTTCACAGTCCATGCTTGAGGCATTTCAGATGCCAAAGTCAGAGCTCCTAAATCTCTGAGAAACATCAGGTCAGGGGTGCATTGCAATGGTTCTTTTTCTCCTCCACAACCTACCCTTCTTCTCCCTGCTTGAGCTGCACTGTCCTCTGCAGGTGCTGCCAGGTTGTGTGTTGGTAGGAGAGCACGCTGCCACCAAACAGTGCACATACACCTGAGAAGAAGAAAAACTGCCACTTGATCCATATCAAATCCCACTTTGCAGAGCATTATTTTGTCTTTGCCTTTTGCAGAAACTACAGCTGACTAGACTCATGCCTCTCTGAGCACATCCATGTGGCACCTTCTAGCTGAACCTGCCTTGAATTTAAAGTTGGTGTCAAGGAAGCCCTGGGGCAGTTTGGTAATTGAGAGGCTGAGACAGGAGAAGTTAAAACCTCACGTGCTGCAGTGCATCAAAACTAGACAGAAACTCAATCTGGTGCCTGCTGCAGCTGCACACTTAGGAAGCAGCACAAGCCAGAATTGCATCACATTAATTTCTGGCAAGTTCAAGAGTTGAGGTGCCTATGAAAGGCTGAGCAAATAACGATGCAGTTACTTGAGCTGCCCAGGCAGGTGAACACACCACGGCTGGTATCAGTACATGTCAGGACAGGCAGTTCACTCAGATGGATGCAAAAGGAGCAAAGTACCCTCAGGTGACTGTCCTGGGTTTTTCTCTGCTCTCCTTAGTCCTTAGAGGAGAACAGGATCTCAAACCCACATGCCTCTGCTTCTCTGCCACCCAAAGAGATGGGTGACTGGCTAGGACAGATGGGAGACAACAGAGCTGAACTTCATGTGGATATTGGGACACATAAGTTGATTTTTCTGCTCTAGGCATTTTGAGCTGAAGTGATATAAATCTGATCCTACACAAAGCCAGAACTACCATATAAAAGTCATATTTACATACCAAATTCTTTTGTTTACTCCAGCCTGTCCAATCTCAAGTCAGCTAGGTGGCAGAAGAGATTTAAGAAGAGAACTGAATTAAAGCTGTGGACCAGTCAGGGTAGTTGAGTTGCATGCTGTCTGTGAGGTGCCTAATTAAGTCTGTGAGGTGCCTAAATCTATTTCTTGAAGCACAGAGTCATGGAGTATCTCAGGTTAGAAGGGACCCATATGGATCATCAAGTCCAACTTCCTGCTCCTTGCTACCTCCAACTAAGCCACATGACTAAGAGCATCATCCAGACTTCCAGGATAGGGTCCATGCATGGGGGGGTGAGCCTTTCACTCAATCCTACCTGTTCCAGTTGCTGTGCCAGGGTCCTTACTGCCAGCCTTTTAAAGTGAGAAGGGTGTCTCACCCTGGGGCTAACAGGTACCGGGCAGAACTCTGCAGCAAACTCACTGCCATTGATCTCACACCTATTTGAGAGGAAAGATCAACAGATATAAGTAGAAATTAGGGCTTTGCTGATGAGTTCATTGGACATTTAATACAACTTGCCCATCCACAGTGATGTTCCATCTTGGGGTGTTGTTGAAGTCTGGAGATGTGGCTACCCAGCAGTTTTCCAGGTATAACTCGACTTTGGGGCTCTCATCTTTCAGCTCCACCTCAAGAAACACAGGCTCCTTGGGTTGTTTGAGTATTGCCATGCTGGGCCCATAGAACTCCATGAAGGATTCATCTCGAGAAAATGTCAGGGGATTGCTGTTGTTTAATATTATTTAAACTAAAACATACTTGGAAATTCTCTGATTTCCATAGGAGGAGATTTACCTTTGGACACTCTTGAAACTGCATTCAGAGCTTGTCTTACCCTTCTGTAAGCTGCAGAGAAGGAAATGTTAGTGAGGTTCTTCAGGTGAAGGTAAGGCATGTCTTAACAAGGGAACTTAGGACTGAAAGAGTCAGAGAGGTTTGAAAATGGAGGAAGAGAATTGCACACCTGCAGTATTTGAACGTGGAAACATTGTTCCAGAGCCAAAGGGAGGGGATGTGGCCGGGTCCCTGGAGAAGGCACCGAGAACAAGGGTCTCTTTTGCTTGGTAGTAGCACAAGACTGCTAGTCTAGAAGAAACAGCAATTTTTGTGTTCACATCTATTTCCCAGCAGCTGTACAGAAGTGAGCAGTGTCAGCGAGCAGCAGCTCCTACCTGTAGTCTGGATCTCTTGTGATTGTTGGTGTGCTCTGTCCTGGAAGAGTCTCTTTCTCATAAGAGATTTCATTCTCATAAATAATGTGGTCACCTTCAAACTGTGCATATGGGAAGCTCATTGTAAATTGACTCTTCTCAGGAGCTGGGGCAGGGGACCAAAAGAGAAAATGCAGGAGAGGCAGAGAATTCCAGCAGGTGTATCTGCTCTGGCCATGGACTTACCCTTACTGACGTGCCACAGGTGGTGACATGGAACTTAAAGAAGGCATGGGCTTCATTATACTCCTTAGGCTTGCAGGAGCTGTCCCTTAGCTTGGTTTTACTCATGTCAATGGCAGGAATTGTCTTCATTTGGGCAGATACCATTATGGTACCATCTGGGTGGCATACTGAGAAAGGCAGAGAGTTGGTTATGAGCTCAAGAAAGAATGACTTCCAGGATAGGGTCCATGCATGTCAATCAATAAAAGTTCAGTTAGTTCAGTTGCATAACTTACTTATAAATGCTGAAGAATTAAAACTGCAGCTAATGGAGAACATCTGTAAGGTCTCCATAGTTCTCACTTTCCTTAGGGCAACGTCAAACCTTGCTTTAATTTTCTGAAAGGACACTTCCTGCAA
Organism: Urocynchramus pylzowi; assembly: GCA_013397555.1. Classification (NCBI taxonomy): domain Eukaryota; kingdom Metazoa; phylum Chordata; class Aves; order Passeriformes; family Fringillidae; genus Urocynchramus; species Urocynchramus pylzowi. Next base: position 1,389,027 of record VZRH01005338.1, on the reverse strand, counting down.
AGGAGGAGATGGAAGAGGTCTGTTATCTCCTGTACATCATCCACATGTACAGAGTTCTGCTCCATAGCTTGTGCCACTTGAATACTAACAAGTCACAAGAGTTAAATCAGTGTGAAGGCTCGAGCCTGAAGCAACATGGGGGAAGAAGTACAAGTTTTTTTGTATGAATTTATCAGTCACTGTCACAGAGATAAATTTGGGCTGCTCATTGTAGAATAGTTCAAATTATTACAGCATCAATTTTCCCCTGTTATGTCTTAAAAATTCTGCAAAATTTCTTTTAAAAGAGCTTCTTTCATAAAAGTTTTTGAAATATTGTTTCTGGCTCAGTGCAGGTGGGACATTTTGCCACATCTTACTAAAAACACTGAGGAGTTTGTTTTTGAAGACTTGGTGCATATCTTTTAGAGACAAGAGGGAACTGCAGATTGCACAATACATGGCATTATCATAAGGGTCCATGTCTAATGCCTCTTATCCTACTTGCTCTGTCTCAGAGTCCTTCCCTCTGGAGGTTCTCCAATCTGTGTGATACCACAGCACTGCAGACTGTGACTGTAGGGCTCTGTGAGAGCAAACAGTCCTGTGTGCTTTAGAAAAGGCATTGCTGAACAGCTCCTGTACCTCATAGATGAGTCCCCCAGCAAACAGGGGAATTTGCAAGATCAGGTGTGTGGAGTTGGTAGCTGCAAGGTACCCACTGGTGAGGGCAAGGTGCCGGTTCAGGAGCTTGTTACCAAGGTACAGCTCCCAGTACTGGTGCAAGCCAAAAGTGGGCAGGGTTAGATACAGGTTTTCTTCATCACAGGAACCAACTGCCTCTGGTACTTCTGCAGGAAGAAAGTGGGATGAAGAGTTAGCAATGAAGGAAGGCTTGAGTGGTGAGGTTTGGCCCAGGCAGGTATTTCTGTCACAGGTAAGAAACCCCAGCAGCCTGTTATGTGCCTGCTGGCACTGCCTGCAGGGCTTGGCTGTGTTGTAGGGGGTGTACCAGCTGACATCTGGTGGGATGGGGAGTCCTGCTCCAGCAGTGGCTTGCCAGCTTGCTTCCAGGACTGTTCCTTGTTTCAGCAAGGCAAGCTGAGCTATGTATGTAAATACATTTTTTGACCAGCCTTCTTTGAGCTGAACCAAGAGCTATTTCAGAGATAAAATAGGAAGTGAGGAGACAGTTGTCTTTGTGGCATGCAAAAATCTAATAAATTTGAGAAAATACCAAACAGACCTCCTGACTGTTTCACTAACCTGCTAAGTACAGCTCTTAGTGGATTCTATAAGGTTTCTCCTTATAGAAATGCTGTCTTTGGAGTTTAGAGCAATGTTTTTGAGTCAGTTAAGTTCTGCCCTGGATGCAGAGGCAGAATTGTGTTTGAGGACAAACTGAAACTTGTAGCAATGTCTGAAAGTTTTGCCAGTAGATGTATGTTCATGCTCTGAGGCATCTTGTTCACTGAGTTTGCAAGCCAACTTCTACACACTTGTTTTATTGCTCTCAGTGTCTCGAGGGCAGACTGTCTTGCCAGTATGCAGAAGAGCTGCCATCAGTGGAGCAGCAACTTGGCTGTTACCAGCAATGAGCTGTGGAGGGGTGGGGTTTTCCCCAAAGCTCTCACTCTGATGCTCTCACTGAATTCAGTGACAGCCACGGTGTTGATGCAAACCAGTTAATGTCAGGGTAAAGCTTACCAATATCAGCAATCACACACTCCACCTCTGCTGAATGGTAGTAGAGTGTCATCTCTGGACCCACACTAAGGGTGTAGTTGACCAGGAGGGTGTATTTTGTTTCATTTCTATTCACATACTGAAAGAGAGAGGAGTAAGGCTGCAGCAGCTTTCAGAATAGGCAGGCATGTATATTCTGAACAACACTAAATAATTACTCCAACACCCTCCTCTCCCCTGCAAATAGCTCAGCTGGCCTAAAGCTACTCAGAAATCTGGCCTGGATTCAACAGCTCTTTCAGCCAAACATAAATGTGGAGAATGTTGTGCCTTTTCAGAAAATGAAGACAGAAGTGAACACAGTGGTGGTTCTGCTGTAGCCCAGTGGTGAAAGAGCTCATAGAGGGAGATCCAAGTCCAAATCCTTATTCTTCTTTACTCAGAGTGTGGGCTGAAACCAGGAGGGTAAGTAATTGGTTGAATAGAAGGTGTGAGGAGATGCTGTGAAAGATCCCTCTCAATATCCTCTTTTGCTTCACTGAAAGTGCTCCCAAAGTAAAAACCTGGTGTAAACCTGAAATAAATACTTCTGGATTTTTCTTTTTTTGCTTTGATCCTTAATGCAATTTGACTGTGGTTTGACTGCAGCCTGAAAACTATTTGCACAAATCCTGTGCATTCACAATGTTGTTCCTTGTAACAGCATCCCAGCTCTGCGTGGTTTGGTTGAAAGAGTGGTAGAGGGCTTGCAGTTATGCATCCTCCCCCTGAAAAGAGAGGTTGAAATCTCTCTGTGAGTATATACCTTTTACAAATATTTAGATTACAAATGGTCTGAAGCTTAACAAAATTACATTTAGAGTACCCTGAGCCTGCCTGTAGCATGCTTGCATGGGGCATGGCCTGTGCCAGAAATCAAACAGTGGGTTCAGGAGTTACTGGATTTTTGAAACTGGTGTTTGCCAGCATTGCAATAATTGATTTATTTTTCCAAAACATTCCTGTTTCAGAGGGCAGCATCTAATACAGACTTGACAAACCTCTTCCTGTTGAGTGTGCACTCGGACATTAGCCATGCTGACAGGCACTAAAGGAAGTAACATTTCATCCCATCTAATTACACTTGATACTGATCTCTTAGAGATCTATGGAGAGCAAGGTGGGGACATAAAAGCCTCTGATCTTAACTCAGATGATCTCAGACTCATTGACACCTTTATGATCAAGAAACTGTTGTTGGTTAATAAAAGCTGGACCATGTTCTGCAAAGGGACTGCCCCACCTCCTCCACTCTGCTGCTGAAGTGACCTGCTGTATCCTACCTCTTTCAGAACATATGGATCATCAAAAGAGACTTCCAGGATAAATGCTTTTGTTCCATTAGAAAAGGGAGTTTCATAAATCTTGAAGCTGTGGTGCTGTGCTTCCCTCAGGGAAAATGGCACATTTCCTACTGTGATTGCCACCAGAGAGACATCAGGAAGAAAGTGTCCAAATGCAACATTAAATAGCCTTTCCTCTGGCACAGTATCTGCAGGGAGAGAGCATCAAATTACTGCTGATGTGGATCAAATAAGGAAGAAGGTTGGGGTGGCCTCCCATTCAAATTCCAGGAAACTTAGCCAACAGCCATCTCTTTAATGGCTCTGATTAACGAGTGTTTGTGTTCTAGTCAGATCTGAAATACTCTGAGTACATGAGAATTGCTTCAAGCTGCAGGGGATTAACAGCAAATACATAGAACTTTATAGAAAGTGGGTTCAGTGACTTTCTAGAGGTGCACTATGATGTGCAATACCTTTAAAGAAATCTAGAATCTAGTTCAGCCACATAAAATTTGAAAAAATTATCATAATGTATGGTAAGAGGCTCCTTTTTCTTTTTGTATCACTTATCTAGACAATTCCAAGTATCATTAGTGCCTTAATGCATCGGAAAATAAAATTTAAAAACCATGACTGCAGCACTGGGTGGCACAATGATTTCAGTATGCTCCCAAGGTATCAAATGCAGGCATTTTGGGGGAGAAAATACCATCAATGACTACTTTCCTCACAGTCCTTCCCAGTGTGATAACTCCACATCTCAACATCTTTATTCCAGTGCTCACTGGAAAAATCCAGGTATTAACATGAAAGGAATATTTACATTTTTATCAGCAACTTATAAGTTAAGGCTAAAGGGTTTTTGCTGGGTTTTTTGTTTGTTTGTTTGTTTGAATATAATACTTGAATCTTGACTTTGCCTAGAAAATTGTAAGTGGGAGTTGAGAATATTCTGGGGAATGTAGATGTGTGGCACAGGTTGTGTGGAGCAACGTATAGCACAGCAGAAGATTGGTAAGGGTCAATGAGAGGAATTACTTACTGTTGATAACAGTTGGTATTTGTGGCATGAAAGGTGTGGTGATGGATTTGATGATTGTATACTTGGTGGTTTGCCAATCTGCATCTGTCCATGTGTGCTCCAGAAACAGGTTAATGTAGTAAATGACTCCATATACACCACCAGATATGGAACTCTAGGAGGTAAAATTGGTGATTAAGTCTTAATTCTCAGTAGCTTAATAAAGAGATGACTGAATATGGTTAAAATTCTCACACTAGGAAGAGCAAATGATATTCTAGTACAGCTTGGGATGGGTTTTGCTAGGAGATTTTGCTTGTTTGTTTGGTAGCTTGGCCCATTAGTCTGGCCCATGTGTGGCTCAGATACTGCTGAGATCCTTATTAAGGAAGTGTCAGGTCTTCAGAGGTGTCCTCATTAACTTTAGCATGTCATCACTTTTTTTTTTTTTTTTACCATCCCTGAGCTAGCAGTCATGTCTCTTGTCCTGTCTGTTACATGTCTCTTGTCCTGAAGTTCCTGTCCTGAACTTCAGGAGTTCCCTGTAGGGAACTCCTGAAGGGAATAAGTCAAAATCACACCAATGCCATCTTGTAGGAATATTCGCAACTCCTTTCTAGGTGTTCAAGTTGGATGGAGTTTTGAGCAACCTGATCTAGTGAAAGATGTTTCTGCCCATGGCAGTGGAGTCTGGAATAAATTGTCTTTAAAGGTGCCTTCCAGCCCAAACTATTCTCTTCTATTCTACTGAACATTCGTTTTGACATTGCCTTTGTGTCTGTAAATTATATATTGATGAGGAATAAACTGTGTTCAAAGCAAGTGACTGCACCCCAACAACATGCAGAGAACCTGTCCCTTGCTAAATCATGCTGTCTTGGAAATTGGCAGGGAAATTACTCATTGAGCCAGGCCAGAAGTTTACCAGGACTAGTTTCATTATTGAACAACATAGACAATTGAATTCCAATGTCCAGAAATCCCTTCACTCTTAATGTATTAGTACATCTTACAGATATTAACAAAAGGCAGCCTCTTGCTTCTACCATGTTTTGTCATTATAAATTCCTAGTTTCTGAGTAAGTGCTTTCAAAACACAGAGAAGAAGCATCTAGCTCTTCTAATATTTATTGTAGCTGCAAATTTTAAGCAGCAGTCGATCAGTATTTGGATTTATCATGATCTGGAAATATCTGTAGTACAGGCCCTCAAATGTATTTGTGTGTGACAGGTTCATACTAACCTCTAGCTTGCCTCCTTCTGCTCCAGTAGGGATGGTTATTCGGATGTGTGTCTCGTTGTACTCCAGTAAGTAGTTCATCTCCTCTGGATTCATTATGACTTGATCATCCACTCCCATTACAATGCTTTTAGACAGAAAGGTGGATTCCTGGACCACTAGTGTGGGGATAACTCTTGGCACAGTCCATGTTAGCGTGGTATTGGTGAAGCTGATGCCATCTGTGGAGTTAGATAGACAGTGCCAGAGAAGGGGCAATTGGAGTTACCACTCAGCCCTGTCTCTGCCTTTCCCTGATTCCATTTCACAGGATATCTCTACAGCTTTCCCTGATGCAACACCTTGTAGGATATTAGCCAAATCATGGCTATTTTGTCACAGAGACCCTGGCACTCGAAGCAGACCTGAATCACCAGTTTCAGGTGAATCATTAATTTATTCAGAAGAACTGGCAGCTGTGCTCCCAGCTACTTGCTCTCTTGTCCCAGGGCTCACTGGCAGAAGGAAGAGGGCACAGAGCAACCTGTTTGGACCTTCTTGAAATATTGTCTTCAAGGTCTCATCACCTTAAAACCTTGTGTTTCCTCATCACTCATTCACATTAATAATCTTCTGTGAGAGCCAGGTGCAGCCACCACTTCTCTGCAAAAAGCCAGGCTAGTCCTGCCTTTCCAGAGAAAAGAATTATGTGAGTTTCAAGGATCAGAGCTGCATGCCTTGCACAGAATAGTATGAAAAAGAAGAGCCAAGGCTGTGGGATTAGTTCAGGGGAGGCTCCCTGGCTCTTCTATAGCAGTTTTTCTTGTTTCCAGTTCCCTGCATCTAATGTGGGGATTTGAGAAAGCAGAGACAAGGCATGACACTGCACTGGGAACAGCAGGGGCTGTGTTTGTCCGGGACTAAAGCCACAGACTCTTAGCTCATGTTGCTCTGAGGGAAGCTTGTAAACCTCTTCTCTTCATGAGAATGGGAAGACTGTGTTTTCTACTACCTCCTTTGGTGGTTATTTTTAGTGAAGAAGGAAGAGATCCTTACCAACAGGACAGGAGACAGTTGTGTCAATCAGCAAAAGCAGCCACCGCTGCCTGTACATGGAAGTGGAAGTGATCATGTTCATATTTACACCACTGACCTGTTTGAGCCCAGGCAGAAAAAGAGAGCTGATGTTGTGGAGAGGCAGTGGGAACAGCAGAGCTTTGTGTCTGGCTGGGATCAGCCACTCACCACGCTGACGTCAGACTCGTTGCTGTGGTAGGGCGCGCGCAGGTACACTCGGGACAGGCTGTTATTGAAGCTGTAGCCCAGTTGTACTGCATCACTTACTGTTATTCTCTTTCTCCCTGATGGAGAAACAAACATCAGTTGCCATTGCTGGTATGCAACATTTTGGGTCTGCAAGAGAGAGATGAGCTATATCAGTTCCACGTCTACCAAAGTCTCTTAAAAAGCTGAGTAGTGATACCTCAGTGCCTATTTTCCTGTTAGAAGTGGGAGTAACTGGAATGATACTATGAGCTCATCTCAGGCAAGAAATACCCTTGAGATATATATATATATATATATATATATATGTATATGTAAAGATAAGGAATTCTAGAGCTCTTTAAAGCATCTTTAGGGATAGTCTTCTAGCAGCCCTGGAAGAAACTTAGACAGGTGGCCTTGAACAAATCCACTGTGGACAAAATATCTGTGCTGTTAAGAAACAGATTGTCTCCATGTCTGTTGATTGCTGGAGCAGCCAGAAGTCAAATGACAGACTACCATTTTGTAGTGTGTAGCCATACTGTGTCAAAGATAAGAAGAGAGCAATGCCTGTACTGGCCTAGAACGGAGTCCCCTGCAGTGATGGCCATATGGGAGCACAGTCAAAAGGAAAATGGGCATCAGGAGCAAGTAAGACATGAGGAACATGGGACAAGCATATATATTTTACAAAATCACAGAAGGGTTAAGGTTGGAAGGAACCACTGGAGGCCATCTAGTCCAACCTCCCTGCTTAAGCAGGTTCCCCATGAGTGTGGTACTCAGGATTGTGTCCAGGCAGCTTTTGAATTTCTCCAGATGAGACTCCACACCTTCTCTGGGCAATCTGTTTCATTCTTTCTCACATTCAGGTGGAACTTCCAGTAGATCAGTTTCTGTCTCATCTCTTGTCCTACTGCTGGGTACCACTGAGGAGAACCTGTTTCCATCCTTTTGACACCCTTCCTTCAGATACTTGTGTACTAAGATCCTCTCCTAGCCTTTCTCAGTCTAAACAGTCCCAACTCCCTCAGCTTTTCCTCATAAGATAAATGCTCCTGTCATCGTTTCCCACTCATTCTTTCCAGCCTCAAATATTCTTCATCTCAGTGACTCTTGAGCTATCTGTACCTTCTTTGTATTTTGTATGTCTTATTGGATTTCTCTTCAGTCAACTTTTCCAGACTTTCCTTGGGTTCAAGTAAGCTTTTAGCAGCCACAACATCTTTTGGTGATGAGTTTGACAGTTTCACTACCCATTGTGTGAAGAACCACCTACCTTTGTTTGTCTTGAACTCAGTTTCCACTAATGGAACGAGCATATGACTCTGTTCTCCCACCTAAATGTCTTTCTGCAGTCTAGAGCTCTAAAAATACTTGAGAGGTTTTCAGTACTTGACGGCAAATTTGTCATCTCCCTTTTTTTGTCAGAGATGGAGCTATGCCCCAAGAATGACTCATAAGAGCAGAGAGGAGGCAGGCTAGGAACAGTTAGGAAAGACTCCCCTTCATACCTCTGGCAGTGCTGACATCCATGCTACGGTGTAGTCATTTGAAACTGCTGGGACATCAGTCTTCACTGACACCTGAGGACACAGGAGATTCTTTGGGAGCAACGGGAGCAAACAGATCTTCAGGGTTATTACAGGCATGGGGAACAGTATCTATCAGGATTTAGCAGTTTGCATTCATTGGAGGTAATTAAAGTGTTTCCATGGAGGTTCTTGATGGCAGTAATTTTGTGGCCTTAAAATGAAAGTTAATTGGCCTGGGTCTCTCCACTGGAGGTGTAGGGAAGTGGGTTATTTGCATTAACAGGACTGGTTCTCTCTTCCCATGCAGGCTGAACACCTGAAAATGCAGGATCCCCAGTACCTAAGGTAGGTGCTGTGGTGTAAATCCTTCCTACATGTGCTGCAGAGTGAGGCAAGGAAAACAGGACAGTCAGAAGACACCTGTACCATGGTTTAATTGTGTTGCAACCCAGACATGACTGCACAGCCTTGAGTTCTGACACGAGAATTATGTTTTCTTTCTCCTGCCTGTTGCAGGCATGCACAAGAAGCAATGAAATTTGGATTGTTTGCTGCCTTATTTCTACACTGGTGTGTAGGTGATGGCAGCAGGCCGAGCAGCCCAATTGCACCACCTGGCAGGAGGCAGCTCCTGTCCCACAGTCATGTCCTGTGAGTTGGGTGATTCAACAGAGATGCAGCTCTGCAAACTCCAGGTTTTATCATTTCAGATATGGGGATGGCATTCTCACAGATGCTGCAGCACTTTATGCCCAAAAGGGACTCTCATGAGCTTAAGAGCTTGGCCTTAAGCCTCTCTGTTGATTTGCTTGCATAGGCTTCCTTACTTAATCTGTACAGTTAACTGAGTTTCACTGCATACAAAATATTTATGGCATGTAAATGTGTTACTAATCAGATCTACAGTTACACACTCTGCTAAATGTCAGCAGGTTGCTATTATGTCTGGTACGTGGGGTACAATCAGCTTCTGACAGGAATTTGTGGAGATTGCTGTGCCTGGCAGGGAGCTTGGATGTAGCCTTGCCTTCAGTGGGAAGGTTTTTACCTCCATGTAGTTTTCTTCGCACACAATTTCTCTTGAAGCCCAGGATGCATAGGAGCAGTACATAGGGTAGGTGTAGGTGACAGCTGCCCTCATGCTTGAAAATGAGGAGACCTTGATGTTCACAGTCAGTGAAAACAGCTCATCTGCCTGGGAAGAAAAACTGGCAATTCAGCAGATGGTGTGGAAGGTTCCAGGAGTGGCTGCATGGGACCGTGCAGCTCAGTGTTCTGTTTCTGAGAGTGTTTTATAATGATGAGAACAGCTTGAGAACTGCAGTAACAGCTCCTACAACATACCACCCTGTCTGAAATGGTTTGTATGCAGGGTTTTACTGAGACAGGGACATTGCTCAGCACTCACAGCCTTTGCCTCAGACCCCATCTCAGCTCTGTTCTTGCCACACAATAAAAGAGCAGCTGGTCAAGGGCAGACCTGACCTACCTTACTGTGAGGTTCATGTTTCTCCTCTTTGTGACTCTGTGTGTCTCCACATGGAGAGAAAGTACTGGAACTTTTGTTTTGATCTAAGTAGTTCAGATCTAATCTACAATGCTATTTAATGTTAAACACTAGACTAAGTCCAGTAAAACAAAAATCCTTTTGGTTCTTCAGCTCCCCAGGAGCCACATACAAAGCCATGGACTGTCCTTCTATCTGACACAGATGTGTATTTTTCTGCAGAAGAAGGTAAAAGCTTTACAGAGAAATTTCCAGCCTGAAAATCCAGGTCGTTGCACAGCACACTGTACACCCCCGTTCTTGTTAGCTAACTCTGCCTATAAAGTTTTACCATATTTTTTCTGTGGGGCTTCCAGGACCAACCAGACTAAACATGGACAAGCAATGAAGTTTCTACTCTGATTTGTTCTGGTTTTGGGTACATTTCATCTCAACTAACATTTAGAAATTAGAAATCCAGGCTACACTTTTACATATTTTTGGAAGGGGTGAATCACCTTCTGGAGATGCCTGCTTCTCTCCATTGACTATTGTGGAAGAGTAAACAACTAGTTTAGACTAGACATTATCTTTTAGATGGCTAAAGTTACGTGAGGCAAATATGGGTCTAATAGACGTGTGTGATCTACATTCCTAGGCATGTGTTAACAGGCACATTACCACACAAATTAAGCCAGGAAATGATCTGCCAGAATCACACTGCAAACATTGCTTTTTCAAGCAGATGCCTACTTCTTTCCAGAGAGGCTTTCAAGAAACTCTCTGGCAAATCAGCAGCTACAAGGATATGCTTGAGAACTGGCAGCTACTCAGCAGCATTAGGATAAGTGTCATTCCATGGAGAGAGGAAATCCCGTGTCAGTCACACTGAACAAACCTCTCAGCAGAGAGCCATTGCCTATTCATTTCCACACCACACTACCAACACTAGTTCCTTGAGTTCAGTATTCTCAAAACATGCCATGAGAATGCCATATACTATCTCAGTCTTTTATTTTTGGAGAAGATGTCCTGCCTGAGCTGCTTCCAAGCCCGAGTCTGGGCCTTACCTCATTGGCCACGTGACAGCCGAGCACCGAGGCGCGGAGGACGGGATTGCCCCACACGTCTTCTGACAGGACATAGCCACAGCGGGATGCTAATTTCTCATCCAGCAGAACAGGCCCCGAATAAGGATCTACAGAAAAAGGGAAAGATCTGTGGGATGTAAAGCTCAAGGCAAGTCCTGGGGCAGAGTGGTGCTGAGCCCTCTCAGGCAGCTCTCCTCCCCGTGGGTTGGGTGCTCTCCAGTGACATGTGCTGCTAAGGAGCTGGTGACACTGTGCTGGCATGTGTAGGAGTGCATGAGACAGTTTGGCTCAAGCTCACACACATTATGTGCACTTCAATGCCTGTTTCCTTGCACCCAGAAGCTTGTGGCATTGCCACTTTGAAGTGCTGTTATGGAGAGTTTCTCTGAAGCATCACCTACATTTCTCCCTCCCTGATTTTGTTCTCTAGCAAAGAGTTATGGGCTATTAAACCCATCAGTTTCTAAAAATCATCAAGTTAGGATCATCTGCTGCTCACTCTGCTCAAAGGATGTGGTCACAGACCTGTTTTGGGTGGGCACTTTTACATATTGATCAGGTTTGCTGCTTCTCTCTGCGTGCTGTGAGGCCTGTGGGGGAGCCAATAAGAGACAGGACAGGGACTGGCTGTGCTCAGCTCTTGATGATGGTAGAATTAATAACATCATATTTTGTTAATTATCTGCCCTCTGATTAAGGAACTATTTTAGTCTTGGGTTAGACACAAGAATCTGTACAAATAGATAGGGTTTAACTAGCTGCCACTGCAATTTCTGGATTTGTCTGTCATGCCTATGTGTTGGACAGTTCTAGAATTGCAGTTTCAGTTGATGAATGCCTGCAGCCGGGATAGGCTCAAGAGATAAGTGGGAATAATTCTGGAAGAAGAAGGAATAGCTTTTATGAGACCAGCTGATAGAGCTGGAAGAAACAAACAGCATTTTGTGCCTGAAGGCTGGTCTGTTTTTTCCAGCAGTATCAGTTACTCTCATAAATGCTATCCCTTCTGCCCACACCCTTTCCGTACTTGATTTTTTTCAGTTCTGCCTCCAAATCAAATGAAAAAAAAAAAAACCATGACCCAGAAAAGAGTGCGCTGATCTCAAGAGAAATTAATTAGGTTTGGGGTGAAATCACATACTTTTTACAATCTGATGTGAACGTTTTCTGGTTTTCATTTTGGTTCCGAAGATTTTTGTTTTCCGCAGAAAATGGAACCCCTTTGTCCAGTCTGAATCGTGGTATTTAAATGCCGTTGTGGTGTTAAATAAAAAGGAAATAAAGATACCCACTAAAGTCCTTTAATTGCTGCAGCACTCACTCAGCCCTCATTGAGAGTGTGTTTTCTGGGTATTACCCAGCTTACACTGTTGTTGTCATTGTGCTGTTCAGGACATATCCAATCTGCAATGTTGCCTTTGTTTTCCTTGCTAGTCATGTGTAAGGGCTCAGCAGAGAAATATTGAAAGCCAAATATCAGTCCTTCCTCCTCAGACCATCCTTTCTCCTTTCCCAGCACCATAGCAGCATGGGGCAGAGGGGGCTGTGGCTGTAGTTACCAGCTTTAGTCCTCTGCAGGGTTAGTGGCCAAACTGAGATGGGAGAGGCTGGCTCAGGGTGACAAGGATGTGCTGCAGGTTCCTTGGGGTGAGTTACCAATTATCCATAGATGGCAGCAGCATCCAGGGCACAGAGGCTGGGATCACTTAGGTGATTCCTCAGCCTTCATGTTATTCGGGGCTGCCACTTGTAACTCACCATATATTTCCAGCTGGAAGAACTTTCCCTGGAGCAAGAGTTTATTCAGTTTCATCCAAAAAATTCTGGAGCGGCAACTGCTCTCTACAAAACCTGGTGGGAGCACATATAGAGCTGATGAGTCAGTGGGATTGGAGGGCAGAGAAGAGGCACATCGTGTCACGAGCAAAATAACCGAGTTCTCATCCTTGCCTTTCTCCCCACTCTGCTTTTATCATGTTTCACCAACCTGGGGGAGCCATCCGCCTCCCTTGTCCCAGCCAAAACAGTAAGAAAAGCAGCCAGATCCTGCAGTAGAAGCACATGAACTAATAATAGGGAGAACAGAGAGAAAAAAAAATAAAATAAAAGATCAAAATGGAAAATTAAGGAGGTGGAAACCAAAGTCTTGTTACCTGTGTAGCAAGTGACCCACAGCATCCATCTGTCCCCAGAGACCTGTGCATGGGCAGCAAAGTCCTCCTCCCTGTGAAGTAAAGCAGACCCAGGTGTGCAGATGGAACTTGGTCTGACCCAGGAGGAGGGGTACAGGTTACCTCTCACAGACTGTGCTGTCTTCTCCAAACCTTCTGTGTGGACCAGGAGAGGCAGTGGCTTCTGTTGTGGAAGGACACCTGGGTGGAATCGTGCAGTGCCCTCCAACGTTATCAGAGCTCGCTCCTGGCAGGGGAGGCAGCTCCCTCTCTCTGGGAGGGCACAGCACCCTCCTGACAGATATTTGCAAGGTCAGAGGCTGCTGCTGAGCCTAATTGTAATGAGTACAGCAGATAGTGCTTGGTGCTTTCCATCAACCCCTGGGAAGTATTCTCATTCCTTACAAGCAAGTTGGGTAGCTCTAGCTTCAGGTCTTTAGTGCACATGAAACATTTCTCCAGAGGTATTTTAATTTGGTCTACACAGGAAATACATTTTTGTTTCTGTGAAATGTCTCAGTGACCCAGCCATGCCAGAGATAACAGCAGTACTTTGGCAGCTGCACATTTTGCTTTTGTGGATCCAGTTAGGTTGCCCTTTGATTTGTTTGATTATCAGAGAGTGTTTTGGTGAAAACATCTTGTTTTCAGAAGTGCTGCAATATCTCTGTATCAGTCAGACCATGTGCCTTTGTAAATGTAAATGTGCATTTACAGACCATCTGCAGATCTGTAAATGGCCAAGCATCTTGCCTGGGAAAGTCTTTACTCATAATGGGAGTTGTTTCTCTGGGACTGCAAGTGACCCAGGAAAGAAAGGCTGAGAGGCTTGGAGACCTAAATACACAGCTGGTGTGGCATGGATGAGCCAGGGCGGGGTGAAGAGTACAAGAGACTTAGGTTGACATTTTAGCCATTTCAACCCAGAGCTCAATTTCCTTTTTGCCCCCCATTTTGGGCCTTTGGCCAAATGTTCTTACCTTACCTTTTTTCACAGGCATGAGCAGAGCTGTGCTGTAGAACAGATTGTTTTTGCCGTGCACTATCACATCACTGTGGGATAAACAAAAGCTGGTGGGCACATCCCCTCCCAGGACACAGTGGACAGGACACAGGGCAGTCAGTGTGATTTCTTCCTCTCTCCGAGGGCCTGTGCAGTAACAGCAGAACCCTCACCACTGCCCTGCCAGACACTTTGCATGGCAGGGAACAGTGGCACACGTCTTGCGTGAGTGCTCTGGAGTGGAGCCCTGGGGCTTTAGCAACCTCCTAATTCATGTCTTTTGCCCACAGGACCTTTTCCCATTCAGGGAGCTGAAGTCCAGCTTCTGCCACAACTTCTCATGAGCCCACGCAGGACTGGCTGCGTGATCCTGGCCCCCGTTAACTCTGTGTCCAAGTGACTCGTCATTGAATCCAGCTGGAGGTGGAATTCTGCTGGAAATGGCCATACTCAGATACCACAGTGATGAGTGTGGTGTAACAATGAGATTTTGAATTTTGAGTGAAAACTTCAGTATATTTGGATAGCAAACAGTTCCAATTTTGATAAGCCACTTCCAAGAGACGTGTAGCATCTCCCCGAGATACTGTGAGTCAGGGTTTGAGGGAGCCATGTTTGACAGAGCATGATCACAATTTATTAATTAACAGTCAACTGTCAGGGCAGGTACACAACTGCAATTAGCTGCCACAATCAGTGAGACAAATTTCTGCGTCTTTGGACAACTCAGACCATCATGATTACTGTGTTTCTGGCATTAATTTGGTTCTAAGTGTGACAGAAGTGACTTTGGATATGACATAGAAATTGTGGTCAGTGTGTGATAGCCAGCTCTTGGCCTCACTGTCAACCAAGCAAAGCAAAGCATGTCCAGGTCAAATGCTTTTGGCTTCCAAGGATCCCTTAAGTGCTGTGGAAAGCATTGTTAGCACTGGGCGTCTGCAAGCATCAGCTGCTTGTGGTCCCTAAAGCTCCTCTGGTACTCATTATAAAGGTAGGGAGGATAAGCCTGTGTGTTCCAGGTTTTTATATTTGTCTACTCAGTTTTCCTCGCTGTTTTGGCTGCAAAGGAGCACCCATCTTAATGTTCTTGCAGGGCAATAAACAGCTGCTGCATTTCAGCTTCGAGGTGATGGCATTCTGCGGTGGATAAAATGATTCATGGCTTGGGTTCTTTTGAGCTGAAAGGTACTGTTTGGACGTAATGTTTTGGTTTCTCTTTTTTTTCCTGCATGGGTCTGGACCTGGTCTTTGTATTATATAATGTGTTAGAAGGTTTAAAATCAGCCACTTGGAGCAGCACCTCTCCCAGTGAGGCTTGCTTTCAGTGGTGGAAAAAGGCTCCAGCCCTTTGAGTCATGGTGTTTGTGTCTGTTCTGTGGCGCTGAAATCCCCAGGTTACATGAATACTACAGAAAAAGATTTTTAATTTTTTCTGCCCCAGGCCTTTTAATGATAACTGTATTTCTACAACTGGTTAAAATGCAAGGAGATTGGAGTTTTTTGTGGTTTTGTTTTTTTGTTTTTTGTTTTTTCCCCCACTATGTCATATGTGTTGATCTGAAGTAAGCCTCATCATTTAATACTTAGTCTGAGTCTGGGATATAGTAAAATGGCACCCATTATTGGACCAAAAAACAAACTAGTGAGCAATGGGAGAGGGAATGGGGCAAAGTTTTGTTTTAATGTATCAAAAGCAGATTCATAGAATCATAAAATCACAGAATGGTTTGGGTTGGAAGGGACCTTAAAGATCATCCAATTCCAACCCCTCTGCTGTGGGCAGGGACACCTTCCCCTGGATCAGGTTGCCCAGGGCTCCATCCAACTTGGCCTTGAACAATTCCAGGGATGGGGCATCCACAACTTCTCTGAGCAACAGTCTTTGCTTATGTAGAATCTTTGCTTATACTTGTGAGATGGGAAAAGCCAGTATGCAGTATCTCTGCCCTCCTCTTCCTCTTCCAACTGTAGGACTGGCAAATCTGAAATAGAGATAGAAATATTTTTGTCAGTGTTTCTAAACCTAGAAGTGTCTGCCCAAGAAGGTAAGATATCAACTAGAGACAGCCTCTAGAAAATCTTCAAGGAGATGCTAGAAGAGATACTTCTCTATGGGAAAAAATATGCCTTGGAGTAAGATGAGAATTAGATAAGCAGTTTGTGGGTTCAGAAGGTGAGATATGGGAATGGTGTAAAGCTTCATCTCTGAGAAGTGTTTTCTCAGAGTGTGTGTGAGACAGAGATTTGCTAGTGGCCTCCACCTGCAGGGTAGCATTGCTGCTCTGGAACGAGCTTGGTCACCTCGGCAGGAATGTGAGCCTGAGCTCTGCTCCCACCCACATGCACCAGGAGCTTGTAAATGCATTCAAAAGGCTCTTGAATTCCCAGAGTAAAATAGCATAGAAAGATAGTTCTGGTTGAACTTCATACCATGGCACAAGATAAACTCACTGATGTCACTGCTCTGTCTGTCTTCATATGCACACTCATGTTCCAGAGGGTTGAGGCCTCACTCTTCTGTGCAGCTGGTGCAGGGGAAGATATACCTGTAAGGAATAACTATAGAAAAATCAGCTCAAAGAGGCAATTTCTTCCTATCCCCATGAGCAAGTAGTTGGCTTATACTCTGGACTATGAGAGTTTACATTCCTCATCTGTTATTATTAAAGTATTATAATAATTATTATTATTGTCTGTATAATGTGTGTTTAAAAATTGCCCTTGTTTTTATGCCATTTTTATCTTTAAAACATACCACTCCCAAATGCATATGAATTCCAAAAAGCAACAGTTGCTATCATTGCATGCCACTAAATCGTTAATGTGGTGGAAAAAAGCTCAAATAAGCAGACCTGTATCTTGATGGGCTTTTAATTTTTTTTAACATGCAATTGGTGTTAATTTCCCTGTGTCTGTAATGTTTGTGTTCACTATAACTGAACAATAGAACTTTGTTTTTGTTCTTTGTGTAAATTAAAAACATCTGTTCTCTTTATACGAAAAGTTGTTTTTTAAAAGAAGCTGGTCTGATCTAACTAAATACCAATGCTGTGTCCACAATGAGTTACTATTAATATTTGGGAAAGGCAACCATCCAAAGCAAGTGTAATGTCAAATCACTGGCGGGAGTGCATATTTATTGCTCGAAGTGACAGATAAAAATGCAGAGGTTACAAAAACAAAATTCTTGCAGATGACTAATGATGCATATATATGCCCCCAGTGCCCCATCACCACATTTGCAATTGGCAGGGTGTTCTCCACTGCCTCCTGCTCTCCAGGATTAATCATCTAGAGACTGGTAGCTTGGCACCCTCCCTGGAGGAGCGACTCTGCTCCCACCTTCCCTCCGGCAGCCCCTGCTTGGAGTGACCTTTGGGGCATGCTGGAATCTGATCCATCTATTTCATTTGTCTGACTTTTCCCCCACCTCTCTCTGGTATTTGACTGCATGGGTTTGTTTTCTGCTGAAGGCACATGATTTTTTTCTGTGCAGGTGGAGGAGGTGGGCCATGCACTGCGTGTTTCTGTAGTGCCTGTGATGCCAGCACAGTGGTGGTCTTCAGAGCTGACTGTTAAGTTCTGGTATGAAGGAGTTGGAATCCCAAGACTGGACTGTCATCTTGCTCATGAGGAGTAGTCCTGCATTTAGCAGGCCTAAAGTAGCTATTTAGGATGTTATTTCAGAGGAAAAAAAACCAAAAAACAAAACAAACAAACAAACAAAACAAACAAAAAAAACCCCCCCAAAACCAAAAAACCAAAAAAACCCCCAAAAAACCAAAAAAACCAACAAAAAAACCCCCAAACCAGCACTATTTATCATGATCTGTAGTAGCAGAACTGGGATCTGAGAGGTTCAGCACTCTCATTGCCCAGGTGACTGTGGAGCCTTGTTACTATTGTATTTGAGCATCTCAGAGATGATGAAATTGTCCTCACAGGCAGATGTCTTCAGAAGGAAATACATCTAATTAACATTTCTTGATGAAGGGCCTGATTCAAGAAAACATCTCTGTTGAGTGCAGTAGTTAAGCCCTTGCTTAAATCTCATTTATTTCAGTAAGCTTTAAATGCAAGTAAACCCTTCCCAGACCCTGGGCATGCCAAGTTCAGACCTGTGTCTGACCCTGCTGCTACCTCTGGTGTCCTGTGCTAAGGGTGACATGCCTTTCACTGGCAGGAACCAAAAAAAAAAAAAAAAAGCTTGACGGTGTTAAAGAATCAGATATTTTGTTGATACGCTTATTGCAGTCAGTTCCACAATAGACATTGGCCTATTGTCAGCATCATTTCCTGCCTCCTTCTTAGGGGGACACATGTGAATGTCCTTTCCCTCTCCTGTTCTCCTGTAGAGGAGCTCTGTGCTCCTTTCTTTCTCTTGCCCTTTTCCCTGACTACCCCTAATACCAGTATTATTCATCTCCATGTCTTTCTACAGCATCTCTACTCTCTCTCTGCCATTCACTGTGGCATCCCCCCTCCTGCTCCCCACAGGTACCTGCACCAGTGGGCAGCCATCTCCCAAGGAGCTGTCAGCAGCCTGTTGGTGGTATTTCACCTCCATCTCAGACACCCACAACTTCCTCCAGGACCCAGCTGAGCACAGAACTTGCTGAGTCACATTTTTCACCACAAAAACACTCATGTGCTTCCCCAGAGTCACACAGTTATAGGCACAGCTTGGCCAGAGAGGAGCAGACAGCTTTCACCCTGAAGCACATCCAGGAATGCTGGCAAGAAGTCACTTTTATTTCCTATCTCAGGTTACCACAAGGCGGGTTAGGGCTACAAAAGCTCGAAATCCCTGGCAGGCTAATGCTGTACATCTGTCTAAGATGATGGCCAGCATGGACAGCCATGGGCTTCAGCCCATGACCAGTGTGAAGCACTTTGTTCCTTGCTGAGCAGCTGTCATTAACAGTGATCTGTGAGGTTTCTTCCTGATTTCACTCGGTGGCTTTCATGGCTGCTCTCTTTGTGAGTTCTCCACGCTTGCCTGTGTGGCTGTGGAAGTGATCTACTGCCTGGCCTCACTGCTAATTCTTCTCCTCAGGGGGAGATGTTGCTGTCAGGGGGATGAATGCTGTTTCCATCAGTCTGATGAGCTGCACCCCCTCTCATGCTTGGGGATGTAAAACCTGCAAAACGGGAACAGTACCTGCTCCCAGGGACTCTTGCAAGGAATTAGTAGGGAATGTTTGCTGGGTAACTCAAGAATATTTATAACTTACTAGGCTCAGCCTCCCTGTGAGTGGAGATCTGTTTGGGAAGATGATCTATGGGATCACTGCCATATCACTGGTACCTTGTGTGCTCTTTCTACTGTCAGAAACTGGTGAATTAAATTAGTGCTGCGCTATAGGAATTGAGCCTCTGTGTTCCGTGGGACCTGTCAGACTTCCCCACCTCCCAGTAGGACCTGGTGCTCGTGGCCCACAGTGAAGGGGAGAGCAAGTTGCAGCGTCCTTTTGCTCTCTTTAGGGAAACAATTTTGATGCCGACTGCCCCCAGGTACCCAGGCTGAGCTAGTGCACGATGCTGCTGTCACCTGCAGGCATGATATTCTTTTTGGTGTGGGGGTGGAACAACAGCCTAGCCGGGTGGATGTCTTTCCAGAAGCAGTGTTCAGAGTGGTGGTTGCCCAGCCGTTCCCAAGCCCCTGGACCCCGCTGTCCCCGCCGGTTCCCATTAGGTGTCTCCCTTCCCCTCCGCACGGAGAGCGCCGGCAGGGATCGTGCCCAGCGCCGCTCCGGGATCGGGGCACCGCCGGCAGCTTCTGCTTCAGGCCGCATCGATGGATGCTGTGCCGGGACTTGTGCTCAGGAAATTTCCTTGGCAAGGGAAGGGAGCTGGATCCTGCTGCCGGCACTGCTGTCAGGGCAGTGTGCCCCCTTTTCCAACCCCTCAGGCCCGCACAGTGCTCCTTGGGGCTCCTTGGGGATCTTGCTCCATGTCTGTTTGGGGCAGACAGCATCCCTGCTCCAGACAGGAGTCCCAGCAGGCAGGGACAACAGCACTGATAGTCACAGAATCAGAAGGGACCTTAAAGATAATCTTGTTCCATCCCCTGCCATGGGGTGGGACACCTTCCACCAGACCAGGTTGTTCAAAGCCCTGTGAAACCTTAAACACCTCCAGGGATAGGGCATCCACAGCTTCTCTGGGCAACCTGTTGCAGTGCCTCACCACCCTCCTCAAGGAAAATAATTTCTTCATAGTATGTAATCTGAGTCTCTCCTCTTTTAGTTTAAAACCATTCTCCCTTGCCCTATCACTATCTGCCAGTGTAAAATTTGCTTTCACTCTAGTTTATAAGTAGTTTAAGTTGAACTTAACTACTTAAGTAGTTAACTACTTAAGTAGTTAAGTTTCCCCTTTAAGTACTGGAAGGCTCCTAGGACGTCTCTGTTTGGAGACCTTCCTGCCTAGAGATCTCACCCGAGCCTTCTCTGCTCGAGGTCTCTCAGTCTGTCTTCACAGGAGAGGTGCTCTAGCTCTCTCACCACCTATGTGCCCCCCTCTGGCCCCTCTCTAATACATCCATATCCCTGTGCTGGGGATCCCAGAGCTGGATGCAGCACTGCAGGTGAGGTCTCCTGAGAGCAGAATCATGGGGCAGAATCCCCTCCCTCGACTTGGAGCCCAAAATGCTTTGGATGTAGCCCAGGACATGATTGGCTTTCTGGGCTCCAAGGGCACTCTTGTGCCATGTCCAGCTTTTTGTCCACCAGACCCCCCAACAGCTACAGAGCTGTATCTGTGTTGTATCCATACAACTTACTTTGCAGCTTCATTCAGCACACTTACATGGACTTTCAGGCTGAAGCCAGATTTCCTGGGGCCAGGAAAGCAGGTCAGTAAGGTGGAGGGAGGCTTAGAGAAGGGCTGTTGCCCAGTCACAGGTACTATGTGCTGTCCCTGTTTGGGACCTGGGATGTTCCCCTGTGTTACCAGTGAGTGAAGAAAACACATGCAAAGGATGCATGATTGCAAGCCATGCACAAACATGCCTGCCCCCCTCCCTGAATCCTAACATGAAATCGTGACAGTGATGTTCTGGAGACTTTCTGTGGTGAGAAAAGGGCCCTTTTTGGCAATGGGGTAGCTGGGAGGCTTTTGCCTCTCTTTCTGCAGATGATTTCTGATCCTACCTCTGCTCTAATAAGTTTGGCTCCTGTGTAGTCCTTGTGACATCCCATGGAGCTATCTAAAATTATTCAAGTTTTGTGCATCTTTACACTGGACATGAATTTCTGATGATCCACTATTATTTGGTACACAAATCACAGCAGGTTGTGAAGGCAATAGCAATGCAGCAGCCTGCATGCTGCAGCCTTCACAGAGATCATCCAGCCACTGCCATGGCTCACTCCTCATCTGAGATCACCGTGCAAGGGGATTTTTGTGGCACTAGAAGTGTTACAGCTGATTGCATATTTTATTCTTTATTCACATGCAACATTGAAGTGCCATCAGTGGCACTCCTGAAGCATATGAGTGTAGGTCATCTTGTCACTATTTTGTAGAGAGGAGGACTTAAGCTTGAGCCCAAAACATTATGCTAAGATTTAAATGCCAGAGCAGAATGTCTTTACAGAAGTATGTTTTAAAATTTTATTTTTGTTTTAATTTATTTGTTAATTCTGGGCATGAGCTCCTGTTGTTGGCAGTGATGTTAGTTCAGCTGTCTCACAAACAGTTTTGCCCCAGATGCAGCTGCATCTACAGTCTGTGGCATAGGCTGACTTATTTAAACAACATGTAGCATCTGGTCTCTGTGGCTTGGGCCACTTACTGAAGGTCACACAGCAGAGACTGGGAAACAGCCCAGCTCTCCTGCCTCTGATCTCTGCACTTGAATTTTTGCAATGCTTCCTCAACCACAGAGCAGCACTAATGTACACAGGCAAGAGAGGTGCTGTAGCCAAACTTGGGAGATGTGGAATTCAAGGTGGCTGAAGATCTGTCTGGGCTTGGAGGTGAGTGGTTAATGAGCTGGAGCTGGCTGGTGCTGAGTGGCAGCTCTCAGCTGTGTTACTGCATGGATGGGGCCAAGCACCTTCACCACTGCCCTGGGTGATGGCCTGGCAGGCACCTCTGTGGATAATGCCAGCTGAGGGGAGCTCTGAGTGCACTGGAGCTTTGACTGCTATCCAGAGAGACCTGACAAGCTGGGGAAATGGGCCTGCAGGAGCCTCAGAGAGCTCAACAAAAAGGAATGTGGGGTCCTGAACCTGGGATGGAGCAAACCCATGAACCACTGCTGGCTGTGGAGTGATTGAGTGCTGGGAAGGAGCTTTGCACCAAAGGACAGAGGTAGGGGTCCTGGTGGACACCAAGTGGGACAGAAGTCCCCAGTGGGCCCCTGTGCCTGCTGTCCCTAGGCTGCATCAGCCAAAGCCAAGCCAGCAGGCTGAGGGAAATGGTGATTCCTTCCTGACTGTTGTGTGCTGGGCTACTGTGCTCAGTTTGGCCCCTTGGTACAAACATGACATGGACATCCTCAAATGAGTTCAGCCAAGGCCACTGAGCTGGCTGGGGGCTGCAGCACATGGTGAAACAGGAGGAGAGGCTGAGAGATCTGGGCTCTCTCAGCATGAGGAGCATCTACTCACTGTTGTGTCCAGCTGCCTAAAGGAGGCTTGCAGAGAAGATAGAGCTGAACTTTCTCGATGTTCATAGTAAAAGAACAGAAGGTAATAGTCACAATCTACAGCAAGGGAAATCCTGACTGAATATAAGGAAAAACCATTCACAATCAGTGGTTAACCACTGGCATGACTGCCCAGAGAGGCTGTGCAACCTCCACCCCTGAAGATTTTAAAAACATGACTGAACAAAGCCCAGAGCATTCTGATCTAATTTTGAAGTTCTGAGTGCAAGTTTTGACCAAATGACTCCAGAGGTCTCTTCCAACCTCATTTATTCCATAACTTTATAATAGCTGGATACCTTTAGTATAATTCCTGTTGTATTCCTGGGTGAACTGAATAGAACCCTTTGTCAGTATTGTTTTCACAGGCACACCTTTCATAACCACCACATATATCACAAAAGAGAAAAAAGAAGTCCAACACTGAGAGGAAAAAGTTGAAGCAAAACAATGTTCAAGAGCTACACAAAACCTCCAGTGTCTCAAAGCTGCTGGTTGTTGCTAGTGTTGGCATGAGAGGAAGTATAAAGTGGATTAAGTGCAAGGACAAACAATCTGAGGCATCCTGCTAGCAGATTCTCCTGTCATCCTCCTGCCTCCCAACATGATGGTGATCCAAGCAGTGCAGAGTCTTGGATGAGGCTCCAAGTGCTGAATCACTTTGCCCTCCCTCCCCTGCAATGATCACACATAGAAAACAGACGTGACTGAGAGAGGCTCGGGCCCAGTTTCTAAAGGAAAGTCACTTTTCAGCACAGCCCTCATGAAACAGTATTGCTTAGTTTTGTCACTTAACAACCCAATGGCCTGATGAGGCCACTTGTCAAGCCACTTGTCAAGCTGAGTTTCCTTCCTCAGGCTAGAGGAAGGTGAGTTTAGAAAGCTCTTGTTGCTGCAAAAAGGTGATGGTAGCCTTGAGATGGGATCTGTCCCTTGATAGCCTTCCTCCCCTGTGGCCCCAGTCATATTTAATGAAGGAGATGCAATGAAGTGACAAACACATCTTCATGCTGCCAGAAAGGTGCATTGATAATGTAATTCCTAGATGGTATAAAACCTTTTGTATTTGAAGAACATTAAGGCTCCAAAGTGAATCTCCCATTAATGCATCAGTAACTCTGTCCTCTCACTATTATGGACGAGGACATGAGGTTCTGTGTACATGGGAAATGGACTCCAGGCTCGATCAGTCAGGTAACACAGCAAATGGCCAGTGAATTGTGTGAAGTCTTTGGGCACATCTACATTGGTATCCTAAACCCTCTGGATATCTAGGGCATGAGTACAGGTCACTTGCAGACTTTTGTCATGGGCAAACTTGTGCAGTACAGTCTCAGAGCTAGCAGAGGCAGACAGGAGATCTGCAGTCAGAAACAAGAGTGTTTGATGAGATTAATACAACCAGAGAAAGTGTAAGTTTACAGGTGTAAATGTATTTCTGTGCTTGGCTCCTAGTGCTACACATCCCTGAGCCTTAGACCTCATTCTTAGCCTTGGTCACATCCTCCTTGACCTGTGCCTTCTCACCAGCTTGTCAGGGCCTCACCAGACCCTTGCCTGCTCCCCTTCCACAGCATGCTCCTTCCCAGTGTTCTGCATTGATCCCACTCACCCCCATCCCTGGCATTTCCCCTTCCTGTCTTTTGAACATGGTTAAATCATCTTCTTGACTTAGGGGCTTTCCCTGCATTCTGCAGTCATGATCTTACTTCATTGCTCTTCTGGGGCCTGACCTCATTTTGCCTTCATTTTTACCATTGACTTCAGACTGACCAAATGAGTAGGCAGATCCACATTATTATAGTAAAGGTGTTTTCCCTGGGCTGCAAATCAGAGAAACACTTTGGTGTGTCCTTAAGCCAATCCTTGGTGTGCTGAAGTGTGGTCTCCTATTGCCTTGAGCAAGGAATATCTCATCAGGCCTGCTGATGAGTGAGGTGGGATTGGGCTCCTGAGCGTGTGGAACAGTTCAGAGCCTGTGCAGGACTGATGTTAAAGCACAGATGAAAACAGCAATTTGCCAGCAGAGTTCTTTGTGTTGCTGTTGTGGCCCAGACAGTTGTGCTGCTGAAAGGCCGAAAGTGACATATGTGAAGAATAAAAGACCAATAAATAGAGGTCAAGGGGACTATTCAGTATTCTGTAATCTAAACAGTAAACACTGGGTAAAAAGGGTGCAGGCTTTACTGGGATGAGCCCTAGAAATCAGTGATGTGGTACAACCTGGGAAAAATGTGTGGAAGCAGCCATGTCTAAAGCTGGAATTAACACTTGCTCAGTCAAGGTTATCCTTACTTGGACTTAGTATCATACTGAATCTAAGATCTGCACCAAAACTGTTTCAGCTCTGTTGCCCAGACTGAGAACTTGCTAATCTTGTTTTCTGCTTTGCACCTTTGGAGTTCACCTTTTGTTTTTTGAGGTTGTTTTCCTTTACATTTGCACAATTTGAAACAAAACCAAGGAAAAAAAAAACCCAAAAAACAAACAACCCAACAAAAATCAGCATAGCCCAAAATTTCAGAGCAATTTTTTGAGGAGTTTGAGAATATTGTCTCTTCTGGTGTGAGCCCACATGAAGCTGTATTAGTTCAGTAGTTCCCTTGGCAAGGGAGAAATCACTCTAATGACTGGCCATGTTCCCCCCTGTTCCTTGAATTTGGACAGCTTCAGGCAATGGCAGGCAGTTGGCAGCTTCCTGGGTAGCAAGAACAGTTTCAAGAAGCAATTACAATCATTTGTCTCTCCTCTTACCTAGAGGAACTGAGCTGCTGCTGCCTCCTGCGTCTCTGTTTTGAAAGCCTTTGGCCTTTGCTTGGGCATCACCATTTTGAAGTCCTGCTCATTGCACACATGCCAGGCAATGCCACTTTAAAAGCCAAGTGCATTGACTTCAGAGGGACCGCTCGTGTACTTCGACTTCTGTGTGTTTACAAACCAAGGTTTCACCTTGGGTTACCACCACAGAGATTGATGGGAAATCTGCTCAGAGGGTAAAAAAAATAATGGAGTGTATGTCTAGCAGGATTTCATTCCAGGCTTAAATTATATAAACACTCCTATAATAAGCATCTTTGGCAAAATCCATGACCCAGCTGTGCCACTTTTCTTGCAGTACTTCTATTCCTGGATCCATTTTGCCGAGCTGTAGGAAATTTCTTGAAGTGCCTAAGTAAGCATCTCCTCAGGTCCTGCTCCCACAGCAGCCAACAGACAGAGGTCAGCTTCTCCAGACATCGTGTCCAGTCCTAGCTCTGCTCTAAGTGGAGATGAAGCCAGCCTTTCTTCCAGGACCCTACTGGGAATTTACAGCCACTGGACTCCAAACTAGCCTCAGTCAGATCCCTAAAGCTGGGGGACAGAGGGGACACCCTCAGCTCCTAATGTCCAAGAACCACCTGTGAGGCTATTTCTCAAGTCCTGGTACCCAAAACTGCCCTGACCTGGAGCGGGCTGTGTGGGGTGATGGAGCTGGTCCTGCTGCTGCAGCCACCCGTCCTCTGTGCCCCGAGCCCTGAGATCAGAGATCTGTGAGATCAGAGTCTGAGCATCCACACCTGCAGGGCTCTCACTGCACACACGAGTTGTTTGCAGTGGAGAATCACGTATCACTCAGCAAGTTCCAAAAGACAAAAATCTTGCCCTTCAGGAATTATTTTCTGGCTAAGGAAAACAACAGATAACATGGATCCATGACAAAAAAACCTGTAGAAAATAACCTCAAGAGTTAAATCTGATGAATATAAAATACTGCACAAACTATAACTATAGAACTTTAACTCAGGATATTCACTATGTTCGCTAAATCTCTCTCACACAGCATCTTAAAAGACCAACATTTTTTGAAGTAATCTTTCCCCAGCTATTCTGTATTAATGACTATTTACATAATAAGTTATTTTAAAAGATATATGCATAACATACTTCTTTGAAGATATGCACTGGATAACTTGGAATAAATCCTACCTCATTTAATACAGATTTTCTGAGATGTGTAGAAAAATGAGAGTCTTGAAAAACCTGGAAAGAATTCACATCTGATGAAAAAGAAAATATTATATGTGATTAAATTTTCCAACCAGCTTTAATAAATACACTGATATTTAAACCAGAGCAAAACAGAACAGTGAGGTATGTCAACATTTTTCAAGCCTTCTAATAATTTTTCAGATATAAATTTTCAGAATGAATACTGAAAAGTTATATCCAATTATCATTACTCCTTTTTCTTCTATAAATGGCTGTAAAGTAATTGAGAAGGCAAAACGGTATTGGGACATGCTGCTAAAAGTTACTAGAACACCTAAATCCTCTGAACTACAAACAAAATAAAATTGGGATCACTGTAATGATTAAGTTATTTAAATTAAAGTAAACACAGTAAAAAAAAATTTTTTTTTTTTTTTTTTTAGGGAAGTGAAAAGTTAAAAAAAAAATTTTCTATATGAGATTGAGGTTCATTAATAAGGCCTGGAATACTTTTGCCTCTTAAACTCATATCTCATGTAAAGTACTCTGACACTTCTAGTTTTTAAAATCCTTTTTTATGTGTGTGTCTTTCAACATTTGAACATATCTCCTACATGTAAAATTCTGTCCTTCATGGTGAATGAAAGTGTTTTAAGATGCCGTACCTGAAGTTCTGGAAATATTTCATTATCTATCTCAGAGCACTCTTTCTAGCCTGCCACTCATACTTTCAAAATTTAAACAGAGCTGAAATAAGGAAACTAAAGCAAAACAGAAAAGAAACTGTAACTTGAGTCTGTTCAGCTGCAGCACGGGCTGTCTGTGAGAGGAGATCTGAACACTAATCTCATTGTTGATTTACATCAGATTCTTTTAACTTTTGTCTGAGTCTTTACTGAGGCTGTTCAAATCAGTTTGTAAATGTAGATTGAAGGAGCAATTTATACCATTATCTTGACAGGCAGCTCAATCAGGATAATTCATTGAAAATATCTATTTAGAACTCATCATGGAGACAGAGCATTTAATGCTTCCCTTTTTCAAAAAAATAAGGACGACTTGCTAAGGAAATGGGGAATTGAAACACTTTCTTAAAAAAAAAATTACTTTCTAGAAAACAGATGTACTTAAGCTCTCATTAGCTCTCTTTCCATTGATGTGATAATGCATGATACTTTCAAGTCATGAAGGAGCCTTAACCTATAAAAATTACTTGCAAATTGTATAATCCAAGCTTTAATAAATAAATGTTTACCAAATTATAGTAAGGGAAACACTGTCCACAGTAACAGACATTTATAACTTTAAAACACAGGTCCCTATTCAGCAAATCAATTTAACACGTAGCTAGTAGATGAATAATTCCCTTAAATTAAATCTATAAGGAACTCTGTTGTTGGCATGAAGTTCAGACATCTAAACCAGGAATCTTTCCAGCAATTAATGAGTAAGGTGCTCAGTTTCCCACATGCTTCAAATTTAGGATAGGAAGGCAGGTTATCTGAACTGGCTCTTACCTATTGAGGGACAGAATTTTTCCTGATAATTTTACTGCTCAGGAGGCCTTATTTGCAATTCTTAGGTGTATCTTCTCACCAGTTTGTAACCCCAGGAAGGGCCAGCAGGCTCACAGCCTCTGACAGCACAGCAGGATCCCTCAACTTTGTGCAAATGGACCTTTGCAGGGATGCAGGCTTTGCCACATTTTGAAGCTGCTCCCTGCTCAGAATCTGAGGGGCTGGCAGTGAGGTGCAGGAAGGATTCTTATGAAAGATGCTTGAAAGAGCAGAAAGCTGCTACAAGGGGCTTCTGTATATTGGTATGGAAGTGAAACTCTGATTGCTTGGGAAATCTTGCCTAAAAAAACATAATACTTCTTTATAGAAGTGCCCAAATGTTTTTTCAAACAAAAGTCCTATGAAAGAGTTAATATGTTGTAATTTCACTAGCAAAACAAAGGCACAGACAACTTTTCTTCTTAGTATCATGGAGGCAGCCAGTAATAGCAAGACTCCTCTCTGGTTCTATATTGCTACACTGGGGCATATTCTCATTTCTTCTTCTTTTCTTGAGGAGTTGCTAACATATTTATATCTCATAATAAAGAGATATCTATGCAATATCCAAATATACTAGAGAAGAAAATGGGAGCAAAATGTATGGGTTTGAAACTGCTATTTCAGTAAAAGCATCTTAATTTTTTTGCTTTGAATGTAAAAACAGTGAAAAAACCAAACAAAAAAGTGAAGACACATAAAAAATAATATATTTTTTTATTGGTTGTGAGAGCAGAATTTTTTGTAAATGCATGAACAAATGGATAGATGGAAGAAACAGTGGATTTTGGGTGGCAAGGGGCTCTCCTTGTGTCCAGTGATACACCTGACTCCAGCAGGGTTTCCTGGGATGCCTAAAATGCCGTTAGCTCTGAAAGCCTAATCTAGTTTTTGAGGAAATTTTAAGCAGATAAGGCTGTTTAAGCCTTTTAAATTTAAAGGGCTGCAATACAGCACAGAATGAAAATGGTACATTTTCCAAACGGTGAGATACAATTACAAAGTTGCACAGCAGCACTGCAGAATAAATACAAGCGTTTCAGGCTGATAAGCATCGGGGTACAAACTGAGTATGAAGATAATTTATATTTGTTTTTCTTTGGCTGTTATGAACTTTGATGATTTTCATCCTAATTTAATAGCATGATAAATCATTTTCATGAACGTCATGCACTTTAATTGCTTCCTTGTTAAAATGTGAGCTAATTGTCCTCGGTCTTCAGGGAAAATAAAAGGCTGTTCTGAACAACCCGAGTCTTTCAAAGTTCAACAAAGTTGCATGAAAGTGCAAATGTCGGAGCAGCCTGCTGTCGCGCTCCTCACGGGAAAAGATAAAATCGGAACGCGCTGCTGTGTGCTCGTCGCTGCTGCTGGGTGAAGGTCTGTGGCTGGGGGAATTCCAGAGCTGCAGCTTGCCTCTGACCCCCTGGGCCTTTTGAGACTGTAGCAATGGGTAACACCAAAATCCCACTGGCCTGGGCAGGCCTGGACACCTGCGCTGGACATGGCAGTGCCCTCGCGCAGACTTCCTGTAGGGAAAGAGCTTTGCTGCTCCAAAACCCCTGTGCCTGCTCCTTGGGAATGACACCAAAGAATACCTTATAAATGAAGTATGCTTCCCATTAGGGATTACAGCATCATTTGATCAAAGTCCACTGGAAATAGCTCTTGGCAGCACAGACATTCTCTGTAACTCTTCACTTGCTTGAGTCTGATTGGCAAAGCTGGGAAAAGCAGTGCTGACTGGAAGGCTGGAGGAGACAAGGACATGACAGGGGTTCTATTGTTGTTTTTGTTGTCTTTCTCCTTGGTTAAGGAATGCCTGTGTAAAATTGGTTTTATGGATGCAAAGAAAACATTGGCAATGGCTTTATTCTTCTGTGGAGCTGATCGTGCCCTGCACACTGGCTTAACTTGTAAAAGTAATGCAATACAGGCATCGCTTAAAATTAAACAATTTTTTGGCAACTCTGGTGAAATATATTGTCATCGGCTGTAGAGCACCGACACACTTGATAGAGTTAAAGAATGTTTGGAAGACTTCAAGCTCTCTCTGGTTTGAGTTTAACGAAATCTGGGCAATCAAAATGTCTACCTGGCAGCTCACAAGAGACACTTCATGTTCATTATTTTGTAGTTTAGCTATCTATCTGCCCTGATGTGCAAGATTACAATTTGTATACATTTTTAAATCATCTATTTCCATTGTAAATTACCCATAAATTAGATACAGACATTTAGGCACCTCTGAGGGGTTTTTCGATCTCTATTTTGGTATTAGGGATACATGTTGCTGAGTTTTGTACATTAGTTCCTCTCTGGAGAAGACTGGTGTTTGCAGCTGGGAGAAAAATACACCCCTCCACTGCCTCTTCTTCCCATTCTATGGGCCATTAATCGTAACCTTTAAAAAGATGAAATACTGGTGCAGTGCTGTGTTTTATGGCTTTTGTTTGAAGACTGCAGAGCATCTGACAAATGTAAATTGATCCTGACAAAACCTCAGTGAGTTATTATAGAGCTAAACCTGTCCTTCATAGAGATGGTAAAACATAAGTAATATGGTTTATAAAAACCTCCATACCCCAAATAGGTTGTGAGCATAGTCCTAGTTAAACACGTTTGAGTCGCTTTTCCTGTTGCATGTAAATCTACAAAGCCTTTAAGAAAAAAGGCAGAGATAGATGAAGGAGCAGGTCCTTTTTTTCTGCCATATTGTGCCTCAGTATTTGCATTTCAATGTAAGAAAACTAAGGAATAGTTCACTGTATTCCTTTGACTTTGTCTTGATCCCAAGTGCTGGTACCCAGATAATTTGGACACTGAGATGAGCACACATTTGTTTTACACCGTCAGTGGAGAAGAGACAAAGTTCTCCCAGCTTACTCCCCATGAAAATTGTTAGTGTATGTGCAATTCTATTAAAAAAAATCAAAACCCCCTGTAAAAACAGGGTTTGTACAGAGCAAGAGAGAATGGAAGATAGAAGTGCTTTCCTGCTAAAGCAGGTCCTAGATTCCTCTGAGCGGTCTTCAGGCTTTTCTCACCCCTTTTCTCTCCAGACACACATGTTCCAGTTCATTTTACTTTTATTTCCTTTTTGTGAGTGTAATGTGCAGATTACACAGCTGACTTTTTGGTTATTAAATGGGTTTTTATAGTTTAAATATATCTCATGTCTGTGCATATAATGGTCCCAACATGTTTATGACAGGTTATGTCATTGGTTCCCTTGTTAGTGAAACTAACAAAGCTTCTCCATTAGTTTAAGAGGCCTGGGAATTTTGTGCATCCTGTTCTTGTTGCTGTATGTCAGTGCTGGGCGAATTGCCATTATACCTCGGTGCACAGCTCACTGGTTAAGAACATGTGAGTGTGTCTCCCTCTAATGTGTGGCTCCAACAACAACCTGCTCATTCCCCAAAGCCAGCAAAGGCAATCTTGCCAATTCTTGAGATTTTATTGTGAGTCCCTTGACATTTGGTGTGTGCCTTAAAAAACATAGCTCCTGGAGTTAAGATGACTACATAAGAACCTCAGCTTTCATTTGAAAAATAGCATAAAATAACATATCCTGAGCCTTCCTGTTGTGGAAGTGTTTGGAAGTAGACCCCAGTGGTTAAAAAAACCCCTAGACAGCAAATGCAATCAACCCCTAATGTGTTATTAAAATCATATATTGCGGTTTGATTTTTAGCTAAAGACAAGTTCATGAGTATGGGAACCTGTCTGCGACTTTTGGATGGCTTGAGCTGGCAATGTAAGAGATGCTGTTCCTGTTCAAGTGCTGGGCTTTTGTACTTCTGATGCTGGAATTCCCATGCTTTTTCCCAATGACAAATATAGTGCTGATCTGCGTGCTGCTCAGGATTTGACTCATCTGCAGCCAGCAGCCTGGGGCTGTTTGGAACTGAAACTCAGGTATGTTGCACTTAGTCAAGGACAGCTCTGCTTTAGTTCCCTCTCCTGGAAGAAAGATCAGACCTGTGCAGGTGCTAAGCAAATTCCTCCCTGGTTACATCTCCTTGGTTCTGAGAGCCCTCAGCCCCTTTGGTCATGGCTCCAGAAGCCACACAGCCATGCTAATATTGCAGTGCTCTCTGCTTTCCAGAGTGGTAGTGGTTCATTTGGGCACCCTGCTACACTAGCACAGAGATACAACCCCCAGACAGGAGCAGCTTGGAATTTGGAGTGAATGCATTGGCCTGTTCACACCACTGTAAGGGGAGTTATGCTAGCAGTGCATGGGGAATCACTTCTTAAGGGTCAATTGCCCAAAAGAGGCCCTGTGCACCAAAGCTGTGCTTTCCAGCACCCGTGCCCACCCGTGTTTGGCAACTATTGTGTTCATACGTGTGTGAAAATGGAGCATCCCAAGCTGGATTTACATTTTATATGTTGGGCTTTTAAATATCTGCCCATGCACGTATCTAAAAGCACCCTCTTCATTGGACTGAACTTTCTAAAGATCACAGTCCTTTCATCAGAAATTGACTTGTAGCAACTTCAGCACTGGCTTGATGATACTCACTGCTTGAGATATTGATACTCTTCTGCCTTTTCCCATCTATTTCCTCCTTGGGTTGAGCCAGCCCCTGTGGTCCCATATGGGCAAATCTGGCAGGTGCAGGGCTGGATAACAAGCTCTGGAATATATTTTTCCAAGTGTGTCATCTGGCTTATAGGAGAACTCTGGCTTAGCTGTACTGCCAGTACTGGAATGACTCTGGAGCTGTCTCCCAGTCAAATGGTCATAGAGCTGGCTGGCTTGCTTTGTTTTCCTGGACAGCATATTGTCTCCCTTAAAAAAAAAAAAAAAAATTAAAAAAAATATTCCCTTTTCACTGTGAGAAATATGGTCCATATGAAACATCTGACAATAAACCCCTGTTTTAAATTCCTTCTGCAATCTATGTACTAGGTCCACTAAGATAAAGGGAAGTATTTTTCCAGTGTCCTTATATGATTGTGTTAGAGCTGGGAGAGGATATATAGGAACTACCTGTGTTTCTGCTTCTGAAATCCAAATCTCAGCTCTGAGAATGAATGCAGAATTCTTTGCTTGCAAAACTACAGCTGTGGTTAATGACCATAATGGAGATGAAGCAGCACATTTTCTTGCAAACATTAATAACTCCTGTGCACATTGTCCACATTTTGCAACCACATTTTCAAACCACGGCATGTTTTTCAGAGGACAGCTGCTGGAGGAAAGCCTTTCTTGCTACCAAATGCTGGCACTTGGTTGCAAAGGTCTGCTCTTGATTTAAAGAGTAGAAATACAACAGGATTGGTGGCCCAGCACTCGAAAAATCAACAACTAAATAAATCTGCTAGTTATTATTGATCTTCATTTCCCCCCAAATGGTATCAGAATTCAGCATTCCTCAGGCTGAAGGGAATGAGGAGTTCATTTTTGAGTACTTGCCATAGTGCATATGTCAGTACTTGCCACTGACTTTCCCCCATCACAGCCATCTGCAGCCCTCTTGAACAAAATCATGTGCAGCATTGTGTTTAATGTTCCTGAAAGAAAAGGGAACATGTAATAATTATTTTAAAATAAACACCAAAGGGACAAGTACTGTGTTCTTTGGCTTAATTCATACAGGAATGAAATCATTTCTCTAAGCAGTCCTGCCAATGTCTTGTTTCAAAGTCTGAGCCTTGGAGGAGGGCTGCAATCACTGAATGAAGTGTCAGCCATCCCTCCCTCCTCCCGCCCTGCTCCCAGCTCCACGGCAGCCCAGCGAGCTCAGCCGCTGCTGCACCATGTCTAGGGAGAGGAGGCATGGAATTCCTGCTCAGGATAAGAGTATAGCACCATATCCAGGGAGAGGAGGCATGGAATACCTGCTCAGGATGAGAGTATAGCACCATATCCAGGGAGAGGAGGCATGGAATTCCTGCTCAGGATGAGAGTATAGCACCATATCCAGGGAGAGGAGGCATAGAATACCTGCTCAGGATAACAACATAGCACAGGCATTGAATGTGAACAAGAGCCCAGGTGCCCTGTGGCAGCTGGCTCAGGTGCCCTGGCACTGACTCCCCACTTCACCTCCACCTCAGCATGGAGCAAACACAAGTCCTCATGGTTCTGTCCATTGTGGGCTCAATGCCTCCTCCTGGTCCCTGTGGTGGCGTGGGGATGAGTGGGTTCCCCTGGCTGCTGCTCTCCCACCTGGCACTGAAGTGCTGTGGCTGTGGCACTGGGGCTCTTCTGCAGGGAGGTGCAGCTACTGCTGTGTGCAGCTCCTGGTGTGGGCAATATTAGACAACTGTGCAGGCTTAAAATTTGTTGTGTCTGTATTAGATAAGAGTGCTTGTTCTCTCTCTCTTGCTCTCTCTCATACTCTCTTCCTCCCAATCCGTCTCTCTTTATTTGCAACATTTAGTGGCAGTGGTACACACACACAGAGTGGTCCAAGTTCAACATGTAGCTTAGCCCATCCTGAAAATCTCACTGCTCTGCTGGCTCTCAGCCCACAAGAGAAAGGGCTGAACGTATGAAGATGCCTGGGATACCCATGGGTTATTCATGATCACCTGAGGTCAGGTGTGGTGAAGTCCAGAGTAATGTCTAGCTCACATGTATTTCAAATATATTTTTGCTTTTTTTTTTTTATACCTGATGGGATCAGAAAGAATTGGCACTTGTGTGGTGGTGTAGAGCCACAGAAGTTGGGGCACGATGACCTCTGCAGTGTCATGGCCAGGGCTCCTCTGCTACTAACATGCCAGGACAGAGGACCAGGGACTTTGGCAAGGGCATTCATCATCTCTTGGCAACCACTGTCCAGTTTAATTTTTAATTACCTTAGAGGACAATCTCAAGATATTACCAATGCCCTCAGAGGGAGTTGCGTAAGTCTCTATTCAGAAATCACAGTGAAAACTCAAACTTTGCTTTGACATTCATTCTGAGGTACATTTTAAAACTTTAATATAATTGAGATGAGACCCTGTAAAGGACCTGTGTTTTGTTTTTAATTTCCAAACCATTATTTGATTTCTCTGAGATGGTGCCTATCTTGTCAAACAGAACATGACACTGACACTTTATTTATTGTTTATAAGAAAATATGCAAAACTTTCTTCCAGCCAGGACTCCATAATTCCCACTTAGTGACAACTGAAAGAAGTGGGCTTCACCTTGTCTGCATGAGGCTGGCTTTTCCCCATTAGCATCACTGCTTTAGCTCTGAACCAGAACCAGGATCATTCACACCAGTGAATGCTGTGCCAGCACGAGGGACGTTTACAGACAAGCCATCCTGCTCTAGCAGACAGCACAGAGTCAGAGCATAAATGCTTCAAGGGCTTGCAGCCATCTCAGTGCGAAGATGCTGATCCAGTGAGCAACATCCTGAACAGATGTCTGCTCTGTAATTGCTTGTGTGCATGTTAACACTAGCAGGTGATGACCTGACCACTGGGTGATGTGCACGGTGTGTGTGGGTGTGCAGGGGGCTCAGTGTGTGTTGAAGAGGATCAATTTCTGGATGCTGCTCTTGGTGTATGGCAGTGTTTGATGAAATGCATCGTTTACCCTAAAGAGGGGCCTGATCAATCTCAACAGGTTGAGCTCTATCTGCCCAGCCTTAGCCATGTGAGTCGGTGACTAGGGAGGAAATTGTTACTCTCTAGCTCAAGTGAAATGAGTCATGAAGAAGCAAAGATCCTGTGTGAGTTTGATACAATGTTCACTATGTCTTGGAAGAGCTATTTTAAGAAGAATTTGGCCAGAATCCTCGACTTTTGATTATTCTTCTTTCCTTCTCCTTACATTTTACTGTTTCCCTGTAGCATGTTCTAAACGTTGTGTCTTGATTTATATCTGTAAATAAATCTCCTTATTTATGAGGATGTAATGTCCCTGGGGTCCAGGAGGCCCCAGCCATTCCATGTAGCTGAAAGAGACGTTACCTAAGTGGACCATGAATCACAAGTGGGGTAGACAGGGAGAACTATTTTTACCAACCCGCTTGACTTGTGAGGGGGTCTGCCCAAAAGGCAAGTAGGGGCAGCTGTTGGGGGGGACTGGGAAGGTGATAGGAATGATACCCTGGGGTATAATTTCTGAGTGTTACAAGGTGCTGTGCTGAATTATGGAACAGTGGAAGGAAGCAGTAGAGACTGTGGGAAAGCTGTTCGTGTGCTATCTAAGCAATAGCCAGGGCATTCTTGACAGAGGAAGAAAGGTAGAAATTGGTGGTAGCTGCTAAAATGAATAAGTTGCTTTCTGCTGTTTGCTTGCCAGAAACAACCTGACAGAAAATGTGTAGCAGCTGGAGCTGGGTTGGTCACAGTACAGTTATGATGGAGCTTCCCTTGCAGCCTCGTAGGCTTTACTTCCACTCTTCCATTGCCTCTCTGATGACACAAAATAAAACCTAGTGTTAGCAGTGCCATTGCTGTCCACAGAGGAGATACATTTCCATTCTATATGTTTGAGTGCAAAGCTTACAGGAGGTTTCTGCTTCTCTTGGGAGACAAAGTCCTTCTTTGGACAGGTTTTTCTGGACAGGTTCTGGTTGGAGATTATGTTATCCACAGCAAATTCAGGTTGTGAGGAGTGCCAGTATCTGTCACCTGACTTCTCTGTGTTTATGGCTTTTTTTGGTAGGGTAGAAACCTTGTCCTAACACAAGTATAATTTCCATTGCCTTCACTGAGAGATTTCACAGACTAGGGATCAAAAGTCTTTCCTTGATTTTTTAAAAAATTGGTCTTTATTTTTCAGAATTTTTTTTTTACCCATTTATCTTGGTAATAATATACTGCTTGCTCATCTCAATGAACTGGAGATTAAGAATGGCTCTATGCACTTTTACAGATAGTTTTATTGCTGCTAGTAGAGTCCTGATCTATGATTAGAAAAGTAACTGTCTTGGAAATGCCATCTTCTCACTCAAAATATATGTTCTGGCCTGACTTTGAGTTTAGGCTTTTACTGTGAGTGATTACTGAAGATAATGTGCTTATTTTAATAAACTAACAAATGTTCTACTAGCACATCATGTTTAAAAACATTTTCATTGAATCTTTCCTTAAAAGGCTCTAATTTCATGGGAAGATTGAGCTTTCTGCATGAAAAAAATAGAAAGATTTGAGTAAAATCAAGAAATATTTCAGGTGAAAAAATATTATTAGTAAGTTCTGTGTCAGGCCATCTTCATGTCCACACTTTCTCATTTGGACTGACTCCATCTCTCTGTCCTGATGTAGTCACAGAATTGCCACCTTGCACTGCTTCCCTTTGCTGTGTGAGGACATCACAGTGCCCTGGGAGATGCAGTTCAACCAACTATTTTAATGGAATAAGAATCATAGCTTTTAAAGATTAAAATATCAGCTTATATTTCCACCCCCCCGCCAAAAAAAACCAAACCAAAACCCAAGAAAAAAAACCAACCAACCAACCAACCAACCAACCAAAAACAAAACAACCCAAAAAAACCCCATGATTTCTGCAAAAAGATGGAAAAGTGCTGGAATAGGCAGGAGACTGATTGAATTCCTCTACATGTCATTTCAACTCACTTATTGGCTTAGAAATGATGACAATGTCCTCTTGCTAGTAGTGAGGTAAGTGGCAGAAAGCAGCCAGTACTCTTATCAACTCCCTTGAGGAGTTTGGGGAGTGACAAAGAAGAAAAATCATCTTTTGTCTTGCACATAGACCAACTATGATATGTAATTACAGAAATAAAGAGCACACAACCAGCCAGTCTTTGTCAGCTGTCTAATTATAGCTACAGCCAACTAAATATCCAGCAACATGCAGTCCTCATTAAATCTGCCGTGAGCAGAAATTGCTGTTAGGGTCCAGAGAAGCTGGGATAGTGAGAGGCTGGACAGAATTCATGCAGGGAAAAATGATTTGAGGAGAGGAACAGCTCTGTGGTCCCCCAACTTTGGAGACTGAGGAACTGAAATACTAACATTAAGAGAACATGACTTTTGTTTTAGAAATTCAGTATGTGAGTGACCCAGAGATGTTGAGGATGATTATTCAGCTGCTCTCTGAGACATTTTTGAAGAACCTTTTTGCTGAAAGCTTCCCTTTCAACCTTTTAATAACTGAGTTTTCTTTTGCTTTAGCCTCATTTATGTTGTTTTAACACCGGTAGGGGATGAGGTTGCCACTCTTGTCAAAACACAGAAACAAAAAAACTAATAAATAAACAACCCTTCTCTGTTTTTATTATGAAAGAATGCTGTTTGTGTGTGGGCAGCTGTGATCAGAGTAACAGCACTGAAAACATAAGATAAATGTATGAAAAATCTGGCTAAAATGTCCGGGAGGCGTCCAGGTGGCAATATTAATAGGAGGACTCAGAGACTCTTTGAAAAACTTTGAAATCTAAGAACACTTTGATAGCTCTTTTTAAAACATGAACAGTACATTTGCTTTTCCTTCTTTCCATGTGTCCATTCTCTCTTAGGATTCTCCTGTGGACAAAATCCCTTCCTGAACTCTTGCTACGATCATCTGTTGTCTGCTTCATTTCTGAGCAGGTGCACACCAGAGCCTCAGGCTGTATTATGGTTTGATTCAGTAGGAATAGCTGAATGATAGGAGAATAGATAAGATCAGCTTTTCCCACCTGAAGCATGATTCTCTAGGGAATCATGAGTTAAAAAAAGAATGAGGTCTTCCTCATAAAAAAATTCAAGCACCTCATGATCTTGGAGATATTTAAATGCAACCTGGAAAATCCCCTGGATTTTTCTACCAGCAGCAGCAGCAGAATGTGTGCAGCCAGAGCTGGTGGCACTGGGAAGATGCTGCCAGGTGGAGAAGGGGAATGAGCTCCTCTCTGCTCCCCCTTCCCTCACCTCCACCTCCTTCCTGGCTCTGCCGGGTCACCTGCGAGGAGCGAAGGGAAGGGCTCCATCTGCTGCCATATTTCCTTTTTCATGAGGAGCCTGGCAACCATTGCTTCTAGACCAAAATGCTTTCAGCTTTCGACTGTGGGATTCTGACCCCCTCAATACACACCTCTGAGCAGAGGGGTGCTATGTACAAGCCCATCACTCACAGCTAAAGGAGGAGCTCACTCACAGGAGCCTTCAGGCCTAGAAAGGCATGGATGCACAAAACAGAAGACATGTTACTGATGATTTGCTTCCATTTATTCTCAAAGACCAATGTAAAGGAGTAAGGTCTGAATTCATTCTTAGCCATGCACTAAAATTGACAGAGTTAGATCAGGACTGTGCTTGGCAGGATTTCCATATCCTGCAATTCAACATGGAATATGTAATCATCTGACAGAAGGTTCAGTATGTTTAGTTGTATAACTGTTAGAACAGATAAAGAATCAGCCAGGCAAACAGTGAAATATGAAAACGGTTCTCGTAAAAACATCCCAGCCTTGGGGCATGCATCTGCCAAAACTACTCCGTGGTGACATGAATGGACATAGCATTTAACTACTCTCCAAGAGGAGAGAGGATTACAAGGAGGTGGGGAAAGCAGGAGAAGCCAGAGCAAGCCTGCCAACAATAGCAGGTTGCAATACTTAATCTCAGTGCTTGTGCCAATGAGCTCCGAAGCTGCTGTTGTTTTTATGAGGAAAAATGCAGAAAAGACTAATCTGTGTATTTATGTCTGTCTGGAAATGTTATAAGTGCCGTGTGGTCATTTTGATTCCAGAACCAATGGGGTTGGTATTCCCA
This sequence comes from Urocynchramus pylzowi, assembly GCA_013397555.1. Taxonomy (NCBI): domain Eukaryota; kingdom Metazoa; phylum Chordata; class Aves; order Passeriformes; family Fringillidae; genus Urocynchramus; species Urocynchramus pylzowi. The sequence continues at coordinate 1,349,373 of VZRH01005338.1, read as the reverse complement.
GGATGGGGAGACTTGGACAGGGAGCCAGAACTCAGCCACTACACGTGGGACTGCAAGAAGAGAGAGTGAGTAAATGGAGAGATTCAGCAAAGTGGAAAACAAACCACGAACTCTACCCAAACTTCCAAATAATCAAATTTTTTGGGTCTGTTTCAGCTCAGGGCTACAGCTTGTATGCCCTTGAGAAGTTCTAGAATATTGTCTTCAGTCCTCTCAAACAACAAAGTCACCTAAATTGCTCATTTGTTTTCTGCTGTGAATATAACTGTTATTTTGCAGGACTTTATGCTGGAGAGGTGAGCTAGAGTGAGCATACTGTGTGTAGCAAGCTTCAATGAACACAGACAAGTGCAATAGAGGGGCAGTGCTTGCTTTCCAATGACAATATTTTCCTGTGTTTGCCAGTATAATGTTTCACAGAACAAGGGCCTGTGGCTTATTATCTACTTTTCTTTCCATTCTCAATGGAAACAGAGCATTTCTTGACAAAACAGATTGGGTTTTAATTGGTGGCTACTCTGTTTTAGTTTTTGGTCCCATGTAATTCTTTTGACAGTGGCAGCAGAAGTTGTCAATACAGCACTGACTTTTTGTGGGCACTAGGATCTGTATGCAGGTGACAGGCACATCACACAGGTTATTGATCAGTATTGGTACAGAGCAGGCTTAACATGACAGAAATTTGTGTCCTTTATGGTTACCACTGTGGTTACCAGAGGCTGCCTGGGGGCTTTGGGGTCAGGTTTTGTTACTGGTGACAGCACAAGAAGGAAGCAGGCTTTCCATGGGTTGGAAAGACCTGCAGAAGTGGACCTGGATTCACTGGGCATTCCCTGAGGAGTGTGGAGGAATAACACAGATGATTTGCTGCTACTTCATACTACACTTTGGTTACACAAAGGCCTAATACACTGATCTGTCTTTCCTATCTGATCCTGCCATGGTAGTCTCCATGCTGTCTAAGGGTTTGTTTGATAATGTGTCTCTGGTGGTTTGTGCAGTTTTGCTTTAATCCAGCTAAAGCTTAGCTCTGTTTGACTGGTAAAAGACAGTGACACGTAGGAGTAGAGCTTCTTTGGCTTTCTTTGTTGGACAGGACAGATACTTGGCAGCTGAGTTTCCCAGGGACCTAGGGATTAAAGTGAACCATGAGTTTCTTTCTTACTTGAAAGTCTCCATCACTCCAAATTTAACATTTTTCTTCTATATAGGCTGTAAACTACTGCAGGGAAGAAACATTTTCCAGATGACACTGCTCCATAAATGGTGTTGTAGGATGTCAATTAACTGTGATGGGAGTTGTACATCTCTAGAGGACTCACGAGATCTCTTTTGACAAGGAAGTGTTATTTTGGAGATAAATGAAACATGTGTGGACAGGTAAGAAGTTAAAAATTAGCATATTCCTTGTCAAAAATTGATTTATGTGAGCTTCAGGAACAATTTCTTGGTGAACTGGTCTAAACCTAGGCTAGCCTGAGCCTAAAAGGGTTTGCTGCTTCTGTAAAAACTTTTGTCTTTCAATGTCTCTGTATCTGTTAATATTCCTATAGTTTTTTTAAGGAATGGAAAGAGAATTTCCACCACAATGGTGTCATATTTTGATGTTCACCGGAGTTTGTGACCTTCCAGATCCAAATCTGAATGTCTAACATGATAGCCTCACACAGTATAAATGAGAAATTGCTGTGCAAATGGGAGTTTCAGCTGAGGTGGAAGACTGAACCATTTCATTTGGAAAAGGAGGAGATAAGAAGGAAAATGGATGTTCAGCAATGTGGGTACTTCAAATACAGATTCCCACATGCTTTGCTGTAATTTGTCTTGATAATTCTGTGGAAACCAATTTTTCCTACTGTTATCCTGGATCAGATCTCTCAAAGATACGAGATGGAGACGAGGAGAAACTGTCCTTCATCAGATTGAAAAAAACCATATTGAGCAGCAAATAAATAAATAAACCTTGTGTAGTCAGACACCGTTGCTGCGTACCTAAAGCTGTAACATCATATGAAGTTTATCAGAGGGGTTGGAACGTTTACACCAGTGTTGTGGCCAAATTTCTCCTGGGCGAATTGTCATCCATCTTCCTAAATCCTTTTGGCAGTTTCTGCTGGAGAAAGAAAAAGGGTTTGCCACGTGCTGAGGCCCTGGGCTGTACTTAGGTGGGGGCTCATGCCCTGTCCCCGTGCACGGTCCCTATCTGAGAAGGGCAACATTGACACGTGCTGAGGGTCAGTTGCCCACTGGGATGGGAGATCAGGGAATGAATTCCAGAGAGGCTCAGAGCCCCTTTGGTGAGGTGGGCCTTAGCAGATGAGCGTGCTCCTCACGCCCTGCTCCAGCCACCTGTGTGCTGCTCCTGTAACAGCTCCAAGCCTCGCTGCCTTTGATCCGCAGAGGCAATTGCCTTTCCCTGGCATTGTGGGTGGGTGAAATGACTCTTGCAAGCACGTAGCACAAATGAGTTGTACGAGTGCCATAGTACACGGGAGAAATGTGAGTCATAAATCATCGTTAACATCTGCTGGAGAACATATTTGTGCCCCAACACAGTACCCATGATTGGTGTTTGGTATGTTTGGGACAAAAATCCGTAAAGATTGAGGCTAATGGCTGCTTTAACAGGCGTCTCAGTTTGGGCTTAATGAATTTGTTAATATCAAGCAACTTTCTCCCCCCAAACAATGGTGTTGGTAATTCACAAGCTGTTATTCTTGGAGCCCCACTCTAACAAAAGCCAGCCTCTCTGTCTGAATGTTGCTGCTTTCATATTTTATTGCAGAAATTACACAAAAATATTTGGCTTGTCTAATGAGGGCTTGACAATATAGTATATATTGCTGAAAATGTGTCATCACATTATTCCTACAAAAACAAACTTTTGTGTTTTTTTTCCTTGTCCATTGGCATTTTGCTAGTTCAAGCTGGGGAATACGGGATGTCTGTGTAACTTGTCTAATAATACAAAACAAATGATAGGGGTGTAATGCTGGTATTATCAGGGCTACATAGATTGTTCCTTTGCACTTACACTTGGTTTGCTCCTTTTTCAGATCTATAGGCTTAGACTGCTCATGGCATCTGGAGTTTCAAAGGCTTTAGGAACACGTGTTTTGTCCTCCCTGAATGTCCTTATTAATCCATGTTCTTATGTGCTAGATCATGCAATTTGTTTTGCAGGAGGCCTTTAGGGCCAGGAAAGCTTATTGTGGTTATCTAACCTGACCTATTTCATTATGGAGGTCACTGAATAGCCCCCTCAGGATTTCCTGCAGCTGGGAGAGAGAGTACTTGAAGAAAGTTTTCCATTGTAATCAGAGATGGCTGAAGGCTTTTTGGCAGTGTAGGCAAAAATTTCTTTTCAGGGCAGCAGCAGGATGGGTTGTGAGAGTAGAAGGGCTGGAAGGGGCCAGGGGATTTCAGGAGATGGGGATGAGAATGCTGGGATCGGTCAGGAGGACTCCAGTAGGCAAGTGTGAGACTAGCAAGCTTTTGGAGACCACGAGTGTCAAACAGGCTCAGGAAATATCACAGACAACTGCAGAGAAGATATGGAGGTGATTATTTTTTGGAAGGTGTGTGTTTCAGAAGGAGGTCACAGGGCCAGGCAGTTTAGAATTGAAGCTTTACAGGCTGGAGATGGAGAAGAAAAGTCATGGATTCCAGAGAGGGAATGGAAGCGATGAAACTATGGAGAGAGGTATGAGTGGAGGGATTTGAGAGACATGGGTAGTTTGAGGGAACTGTCATTTGAAGCCTGGATCCTCACCTGATCAAGCCCTTTCCCTTCTGGATTTACAGCTCCTATACTTCAGAGGAGAGTGAGCCACACAGCCTGAGCCCCAGCTGACCCTGAGGAAAGAAACACCCCCCGATTTGTGCTGTTCCTGTTTGTCCTACTGTGCATCAGGGGAATAACACAAATGGATGGGAAGAGGACTATGGGCAGGCAAGTGTCTTGAGCAGGGGACACCTGGGGAAAAGCCCTTTCTGCTGCCAGGAGTAGCAGGAGGCACCATAAGCTGCTTCCCACTCCACCTGTGCCCTGTCACTATTCCCAGTCCTTCCCTTGGGGCAGGATCAGGGCATTACCTTGGCAGCCAGGTCTGCTGGGGCTCAGAGGGGTCCTTCACCTCTTTCCTGGCACTGCACGAGAAGGCAGCCTATGGTTCTCCCTTCCCACTGCTCTGGGCTCAGCCCCCTCTCACCTGTGCTGTGATTTGGCTCTGATCTTATATAAAACCCACACAAGTAGTGGAGAGTCTACCAAGGCTCTTGGTAAGTAATTTCAATGAGTGATGCAAAAACCATTCACCTCTTTACTGGTTTGAATCTATTTACCATCAGAAGCATGGGAGAAAAAGAAACGGAGCAGAGAAGAAATGCAAATTTTGCGAGGCTGGTCAACAGTTTGAGGAAAAGGGATAGCAAAGACAGCTTTTCTCTGGATGTAAGGTTAGAAACACAGGGCAGAAGGAAAGAGAAGAAGCTGACATGAATTGGATTAGGCAGCTAATGAAGGATTGAAGCAATACATTATATTGCTACTGTGGAGGAAAACAAATACCTTCCTCCCAGAGATGAGAGATGAGGAAAGAAGTGGATATTTGTTCAGTGCAGAGTGCAAAAAGCTAGTGGTTGTCGTGTCAGAATACAGTATCATTGGCTCTGTGAAGAGGAAAGTGTGGAAGAGTTAAGACTTCCAAACCTGAACTGAAGATTTATAAACTCTTCCTGCAAAATGAAAGCAGAATTTTCCTTCGATAAACAGAATTTGTCAAATGCCATATCTTTTGTGTCCAGTTTGGTATTCCCTCTCTGACAGTGCCCAGATCTGATTTGTCAGAGGGAGACAGTGTGTTTTGTGTAACACACACACACACATGGAGTAGCTGTGTTATGGAGGGGAATCAGGCCACACATGGATGCCTAAGTCCCATTTTGTTTTCCTGGCAACATCTAATCCAGCCTTGGGCTGTGTACTCTCCCCTTTTTCAGTAGCCACACTACTTAACCTATGACTGGAAGCAAAGTTAGTGCACTCAGGGCTTTCTGAAAGGCTGTTCATTTCATGACATAGAGGAAACCCCACAGAATAAGGGGGCAAAAAGAGACCATAAAACCAGACAATACTGTTCCTGGCTGGATGCTAGCCTAAGTGAGCCAGAGAAAAGGGATATAACCTAAGAAGTAGGGCAGAACAAAATAGGATGCTCCTGTGTCTGCTTACCGAGTTTATTATCATAGAATTATAGAATATTCTGAGTTGTAAAAGACCCACAGGAACCACTGAGTCCAGCTCCTGGGCCTCCACAAGACAACCTCAAGAACCACCACATGCCTGAGAGGGTTGTGCAAATTCTTCTTGGGCTCTGTCAGGTTTGGTGCTGTGACCACTTCATGGGGACCCTGTTCCAGTGCCCAACCACCCTCTGGCTAAAGAATCTTATTCTAATATTCAGCCTAAACCTCCCCTGACACAACTTCAGGCCATTCCCTGAGGTCTGTCTCTGTCACCACAGAGAAGAGATCAGTGCCTAATCCTCCACTTCTCCTCATAAGGAAGCTGTAGATTATGATTAGGTCTCTTCTTTTACTCCTCCCTGTTACTAACAGAGAAATACAGACATGCCATTTTCTAAATTGAAAGGAAAATCAAAATGGCTTTATTGAGAACTGATCCAGATCCTGGATCTCTGCCACCACAGCTTCTATCAGCACCTCTAATAAACCTCTAAAACACCTCTGTAGAATATTTGCCTAGGTCCATCTCCCAGAAAACTGCTTCTGGTGGCAGTGTTTTTATGTCAGTGACTGAAGGAAAGGGGTGTTATGGAGAAATCTGGTCATTGCTGGAGAGGAGTGGGGGTCCAGGCAGCTGTTCCAGGTGTGCTGTGGGGCTAGTACACATCTGGATGCACTAGGTGGCAGGATCTGTCTGCAGCAGTGGAACATGCTGTGGGAATGGTGTTTGCACTGGACAGAGAGCAGGTGGAGAGCATATTTCCTCATAGATGCCAAAAATGAGTCCAAAAGATCTCTATCTAAAGATGGTATGCAATTCATTACCAAATGCAAAACAGTCTGCTCCAGCATAGCTCACTGATGAGCAAGAGACTTACATTTTGTTGACTGAAAAGTCAAAATGGGAGTTTTGCTATCAAAATATCTATGAGCCTTGTCTTCAGGTAGAGAGAGAACACCATGGGAAACAGCTCAGTGTCCTCTTCCTCTATCTGTTTGATATTCAATAAATTTAAAACTTAATTTCTCATTAAATCTTGGGCAGACAGGGATTCATGTTTGCTCTTATATCCTGCTCTTGGCCTGACAGAATCATGATTTGATTCTTGCCTGGAAACTGTGCTCAGGAGCAGCAAACAGCAGGTGCATGAGAAGACTTGAGGTGTTCTCCAGTGAAAGCCTTGTTTGAGAAGCCTCAGTCCAGGGGAGGGCTTTTTTTTTTTTTTTTTTTTTTTTTTTTTTTTTAGTGGTT